>JAVLVB010000735.1:2873864-2944654 GCA_032876305.1 Orestias chungarensis
GGAATTTTTTGGCAAATAACCCTAACTGACATAAAATCCTAACTGACACAAAACAAGAACCACTTTGTCTTATTAACAGCCGGGCAGAAAAAAGAAAAAAAAAGGTCTTGCTGTTCTGATAATTAACATATCTCTTTTCAACCGTATAACCCAGAAATGTAAATTTTTAGATACTTTGAAGTTGTGATGTTTAGTGCATTGGTTCCAAACAGACCTTTGAAACAGATACTGATGATTCAACTGGCCTATTTTAGTAGCTTACCAGAATATTAAGTTTCAAATTAAATTTTCAAAGTTTGCCGTTTTAATTAAGCAAAAGCACTCACAGTCAAATATGAAATGCACACATTTCACTGACACCCATTTCAGTAGTTAGTGAATGTCGGCACTCAATTATAATCTTTATAATGCAGTAAATCGTATTCCAGCTAGTAGCTTAATAACACAAAAATATTATTTCAATTTAGGAAAAGAGACACAGAATTGTGGCTGAAATGTATTTTGCTTGAGTGAAATTTTGAAATAGATCAAGGATGTTCTCTGTAAGAAAACAAAACATTGAGAGGAGGGTGCCATTCCTTTGATAAAGAAAATAAAGAAATTAAATAATGTTGTCAGAATATGCTTAACGATAGAGATGATTAACCCCTATTGCTCATAAGCACATTTCTCCTGTACTTGACACTGTTACCTTTAATGGTTTAGACAGTTGCCTATTATGTAGGTAGTCGTCGTCTGTCTTTGCCTTAGTTTTTTTACTGCTCTAGGTTGCTCAGCTTCATTGGGTAGTTAAAAAACAAGGGACAATTTTTTGTAAATTTTTTTGTCCCTCTATGTTTGTTTGTGTCTGGCTGCTTGTTTCTGGCATTAGCTGGTGTCCTGTTCAGATTCTTTCTGTTTGCTTGTTAGCTGCTGGGTTAGTATCCACCCTTCTGTAGCACTAAACATGGGCAAAAGAAGGATAGTGCTTTTAATTATTGATGGGCAATCCAGATTTAACAGTAACAGATTTTATCAACCCTTATTATTATTATTATTGTTATTGCTATTATTTTAATCTTATTACCTGCAGCAAGGGTTGGGATATAAATTAAATCAGGGGTTTCTTAGAACCAAGTTGGAACAGTTAATTCCCTAAACGGCTGTATTTGTTTTTGCTGGAATGAAACTTAGAGAGAAATAGCGATGAAGGACTAAAGGAAATTAGTAAAGTAATCCACAGCAGGGTCAGAAGAGCGTGATTGGATTATATGTTGTTGCATCACAGCAAATGAAATATGTTTGAGATCAAAGGCAGTGATTTTCCCTGGGTGAATACGGAGATGCATTATTGAAGACTGAACAAAGTGTGTGTGTGTGTGTGTGTGTTCTTGTGAGAAAGGCCGTATTTGATGTCATAACTTGGGAAATGTACCCTTCTCAATTCAGTGGGGCTGTGTAAACTAACCTAGGCATCTCATTGTGTCTTTACTTGTTTGATTTCAAGGCAGGGACCTACAATTAAGCCAACCTGGAAATGGGATCAGACTGTGACTGACGATAATTACCTGCTGTCTACACCATTAAGAATTTAATGTAATTTTAGATAGAGTTTTCTGGAAGGGGGTAAAAGGCCCAGATGGTGATGGAAAGCAGAGAAAGTATGCAGGGGCAAAGGTTGGGATGTGTATGTGGTTTATATATAAATGTATGTAGCTGCATATACAGTATTTACTATTATTTGAAGTTTATTCACCTTTTTAAGACCTTCTACCCTCTTATTTTTTAGGATTTCAAAATTACTTAGCAGAAATATCACCGATGGGGATCAGTCATGTGGAAAAGTTGTCAAGTTTCTCTGCCTGGACTAACCACCACCAATCCCAGCTTTCTCTTGCCTTGTAATAAGCAGAGCATAATTCATTTAACAAGACAGCCCCTTTAAGATTAAAAACCATTCAAATAAAGCTCAATAAGATCTAAGAGCTAATGATTAAACAAAGGACCTAATGAAAAAGATGACTGCTTTAATATCTGATACATGAAAAATCTTTGTGGTTATCTTTCTTTGATATTGTCTGAAACCAGCTGCAAACTACTTACAGTATATCCTGTAGCAGTTGAATAAAGACCGGAGTAGCATCAAGTGGTCAAAACTATCAGAGACAAAAGAAAAGAGCACCTAAATAATCTACCATCCTGGTGCTTAATGAAGATACATTCACAACACAAGTGAAAAATACCCACTAATACATTGCACAACTAACACCTGCTTTTGATGTGCAAGTTTTGCATCAAATCAATCACAAATTGCACAAAAATATTCATTATTAACAGAACCTAAAGAAACACATGCTTCACAGCCTTACAGTATTACAAAATCTCAAAATTTGAATGCACACAAGCAGGTGTGATGCACAATTCAGCAATGCAAATGTGCCTACTGTACACAGCCACACAGGTGCTTTAAGCCTGCTGTAAGAGTACTTGCTGGATGTTTGAAACAAAGCTCCTAGCTTTAAACAGTTCTTAAGAAGCATTATTCACATTTTAGATTATGAGATTATGGAAAGACGGAACATTTTGGTGACAGTTTAATTTATATGGAGAGCTTATATTTAAAATTTCCACTGATGCTTTTCAGTTAATCTGATTAAGGCTGATAGTTTCTGCTAAGGAAAAAAGTTTTTAAGACCTCCTTAAAGAAAAAACTTAAGGGAGCTTTTTTAACCGAGTGCAGGATAATTTTTAAGAGATCTTTTAGTTTTCATCTAACTGCAATCAAATAAGAACTAACTTTCTGTCTGCCCTGCTTCTGACCAACATTGTCAAAAACGTCTAACCTTGACACTTCGTTCTCTTGAAGAACCAACATTAGGTACTTGGGTGATAACCTCATCTTCCAAAGCCGACTGTGTTATTATTAACTTATCTTTTTTTTGCACAGTTGTAGCACTACTGTACAACAACACCTGGTAAGAATAAAAATAACCAAACAAGAGTAAAACGCATTTTAAAAAGGCTGTACGTGTTATGCACCATATGTTTGCCCATGGCTTAAAATCTAACTAGTTATGGAAATTAGATATTTAAGAAAAAAAAGGCTCTAAGCCCAATTAGGCAAAAACGCTCTAATGTTATGATGACCTAAAGTCGTTATCAACTTTAGCCCAAAGCCCTCTCTCGTGTGCTATAACAGCCCAACAGTCTGGTATCTCCATTTTCTTTCCAAATCATATTAAGGAAAAAAAAAAGAGGCCCACTAAAAAACAGCAGAAAGCAGAAGGGGGAGAAAGGGGAAATTGTAAAGTAGTGCCTAAATTGTTTCTTCTGTAATTAATCCTATCCTGAAAATGTTTGTACTGTGTGAAAACAAATGTAAAATTATCCAGACACCATACCAAATTAAGGGTTACTGCAAGTTTGTTTTTGTTGTAGGCTTGATTGAAATACATCACCAGGGTAATGGCTGAGCGTGAGTTCAGCTTGATAAATGAGGGTAAGACGTAGCGTCTAATTTTTTAGGGGTGAACACCATCTAAAGTAGGCATCGTAATATGCTGTATAACAAACTATGACTTACATTATTGAGAAAAGCAATAAGGCTACTTTTGCAAAGCATAGCACTTGGCTGACTGTTCCTTAAAGAAAACAATCTCACTGAAGCGGAGAAAAATGGAAATCCAGTTATACTTGTTTTTGAAACCTAACGAAGTTTAAATAAGTTCCCTTACATGCCTGGTGAGATATTTTGTTTTTATTAAAGCACCTTTCATTATTACCTGTGATCGTTGCTTCCACATCGGCTATATCACATTTTGGTCTATTTGTGTAATGCACAGTTTGGCCAGGGATGATTACTAAGGATTACACTGAGCTGATAGCTCCTGATGTGCTCTGTGCCTGCATGGCACACTTCCGCCCTGAAAAGCCGTGATCCCTTAAGAACTGCTTGAGTGAGCACATTGTCAGCACAGGTTTGTTTGGAAGTTTGCCTCTTTGTAAAAGCCAAACAGGTTTCAGTTGTGCTTAATAACACAGAATTCCTCTCTGGGGAGTGTGCATCCGGTTAACAAGAAAACACAGAGTCCTAAAGGCTGTGTCTCTGCACAGTTTTCACAGCAAACACAAACAAGGACTGCACAGTGAAGCAACACCTTCATTAAGCTAAAGATTAGATGTCCATATGTTGGAGGAAAGAGTGTCATGGCCACTTTCACAATTTCATGGGAGATATTTCATGAATTTGTACTGGTTGTAGCATTAATAGTGCTACAGTGTGACTCAAAAAAGGTGAGAAAAGTTTATTTGACCTTGCACACAAGAGCAGCTTTTTACCTTTGTGGTGTTACTCTGGGTGTTGCTGCATCAGCTCGGATCTTTGCAATTGATGACAACTATACTATACTATACTACATATCGGGCTGTATTTTTTCAATCTTTCACATCAGTTGCACTGTGTGTGGTGCAATTCGTCAATCATTTGATTATTACATCAGAAATCTAAATAATTAATGTGAGTTAATTTAACTGGCAATATCTAACCATTATATTTAGGTATAACAAGCAATTTTTCCCAATTGGTATGTATATAACAGTTAAAATCCTTTTAACTGTTATAATTATTAATTTGTAATTATTTTACTAATAGCCACACTTGGAAATAATGCTCTCTGTGTTTATATACAAATTAATATTCAAACCATAAGTTAAGATTTCAATAAATTAATCTCAAGCAATGTGATCACCCCATTAATAAACAGACATATTAACAAAATTAACAACCTTGAACCTTTTCTTAATATGACAGAAGATGTCATTGAACACAGTTTTAAATATACAGGACATTGCAACATTGGATAGTATCAAATAGATTATAGAAAAATAAATATCTTTAATAGTTTGTCTGTTTTTTTCTCTAAAAGCATTTTCAATGTAGTTTACAGACACATTAAGAATGGCAATATTCATAAAATAAGACTTACAAATTTAACAAAAAATATGACAACAAAACTGTTTCATTTTTGTCTGTTTGATAGAGGTTTAGGTTCGACAGCATTTTATGGTAAGTTTGTATGTATGCAGCTATGTATGCATGTTTAGCCTACAGGGATCCGTTAGCTTTTTTCTGTATTCCTTTGAACATGCATGACATAGTACTCGTAACACTCCAAAAGAACTGGACTACAGCCAAAAAAGGAGGCTGAATGTTCATAAAAAGCTAGGGGTCTCTTCGTAGGTCTTAAAAAAGCACAAATCAGGCATTTTTTGGAGAATTCATTCTCTGCACATACAATTGGTATTTGTTTTACAAACATTAGGGTTTGGAAATTACATTTTTGTTTGGTGAATATACCTGGATGTAGTCTCGAGGAAATAAATATTTAACACTTCTCTTATCTCCACTGACAAACACAATGGATGAATCTTCTCTTAAAATGATTCAAAAGAATGGACCATCTGTGCTGATGCATGAGTATTTTCTTACCAGTGCAAAAGGATTACATAAAGTTTTAAAACAGTTTTTACAATATTTACAAAGGAAATCAGAAATAATCAGTTGCTCCTGTTACTTTGCAACAATGCCATTATTACTGTCTTTCCAAAGCTTGTCTGATGTTACAATTAAATTAATTGAAAATAATATAGAGAACTATATGGAAAATGACAAAACATAATATTAAACTTAGCCCCTTACATTTTGTATGTATTGCAGTAATAACACTAAAGTTGTTAAAGCAAAAACAGCAATGTCATGAAAAAGCTGAACTTCCTACAGTTATATTTGTAAACATTCATGTAAACAGTGTTACTTTTTGGATAGTCGCAAAACTTATGATCAGATGTTGGACATCTGCCTGAGTTTTGTGTTTAATATGTGTGCTGAGCCATTTTTCATTTTTAAAGGTACTTCCACCTCAGATTTTTTCTTCCTGATCTTTTTGAATCTCTTGCAGCATATATAGGACATCAATGTGACAACAAGGAGAAAAAGACCAAGACATGCCACTGAAAGAGCAATGACTACTGGCCGACATGGCAACAGCTCATACCTCTCAGGCCCATCTGTCATTTGACCGATGTACCAAGGCTTCTCTTTGACTTCTATGTCAACTTCTCTGGTCAGCAGACTTTGGATATAACTCTCATTACTTACTGTTTCATTGACAAAGAAGTTAACCATGACTGTTGAGTAAAGCGGTTCAGGTTGGCCGTGATCACTAACTTTTACCAGAAGGCTGTAAAGTCCCCTGTTGCTGAGCTCTCTTTTTAATGTTATGTTTCCTGTTTCTGGGTCAATGGCAAATGACCCTGGCTCACCACCTATCCTTTTAATGATACTGTAGGCAATCACAGCATTCATTCCTGTGTCTTTGTCCACTGCGTACACTTCTGCTATTGATGTTCCAGGTGTCGTGTTGGGTAGCACTAGCATGTAGGACTGGTTGGATTGGGGGAAAAGGACAATTGGCGGGTTGTCATTTACATCCAGCAAAAGCACAGTCACCATAGTAACAGAGGAAAGTGCTGGCTCCCCACCGTCAGCCGCCTCAATCCACAGTTGGTATGTTCCTTGCTGCTCACGGTCCAGGGATGTCCTCGCCCTAAGTGCACCTCGGCCAGAGTCTATCATGAATATATCACTCCCATTAAGGATGGACAGTGCTACCCATCCATTTTTACCATCATCAACATCCGTCACAGAAAGGACACCAATCTCCCCATAACCAGGAAAGTTCTCCGGCACAAAAAAGGTAAAATCCTTATTAATGAAACGTGGACTGTTGTCATTGCGATCCAGTACAGTCACCAACACCGTAGCGATAGACTCCCTCCTGGGCGTCCCCTGATCTACTGCTCTAACTATGAACCGGTATTTTTCTTTTTCCTCCCTGTCGAGAGATGTAGCAACAGTGAGAATCCCAGTCAGACGATCCACAAAAAAAATCCCAGGAGTGTCGTCTCCTAGGATATAAATTACCTTCCCTCGACTTTCACTGTCTGGGTCTGAGGCTTGGAGCTGGGTCAGGAAAGTGTTTGGTGAATTATTTTCTTCAATTGATATTTCCACCAAAGACTGTTGAAAAACTGGTGCATTGTCGTTCTCATCCAAAACTTTTAACTTTAGGAATGTCTTTATAAATAAACCTTGTGTACTGTTAGCAACTAAAATTAGCTCATAGTCCTTTGTCCTCTCATAGTCTAAAGTTTCTGTAGTTTCTAGTAAATACTCATTTTCTAACTGCTGATATGGGATAAGTCTGAAGGGACCAGATCCTTCCAAGTAACAGTTCACCATTTGGCTTTTGTCTATGTTTTTTACAGTGAAAAATGCTATTGGAGAAAAAGCAGGCTCAGACTCTTTTAATGTAACCTCTCCATCCTTTTCCGGTGCAATGTACCGAGGTATGACAGTAGGTGGTCCTGTAACCACTTTGATGACATAGACAGTTACAGTTGCAACAGCAGGGATACAGCCAGGTCCATTGGCCAAAACAGTCAGTTTGTAGAATGTTGCTGTGACAGAGTCTATTTTCCTGGCTAGCTTGATCCCGCCAGTAATTTTGTCCAAATGGAACAAGCTCCTGGTGCCCCTTGGCACACGTTCACTGTAAGCGTAGCTGATCTGAGCATTAGGACCAAGGTCAGGGTCAAAAGCATGTAAACGTGCCAACTGTGCCTCTTTGCTGGTATTCCCATGCAGAGTGACATTAATTTGTGACTCTGTAAATTTGGGACAGTTGTCATTTACATCTGTGATGACAACTTTTAAAGTCGCTGATCCAAGGAGGGGAGGCGTCCCTCCATCTTCTGCAATAATATCGGTAATGTATTCATCTTGCGTCTCTCTATCCAGAAAGTCTGTAACAATGAGGAATGGTGTCAGCTCACCTCCATCACTCTCCTCAACATCAAGAGTGAACACACCAAAGTCGTTAACCAACCAGTAGGTCTGCACTCCATAAATCTCCAGGTCTGTGTCAACAGCAGACTGCTCCACCGCAAAACGGGCATTTACCAGTGTGTTTTCTGGGACAAACATGCAGATTTCATCAGTGGGGAACTTCGGCCTGTTGTCGTTCACGTCTTCAATTAAAACCTTTACTTTGACAAGCTGAAAGTATTGCTGAGGCAACACAAACACGTCCAGTGAAAGGAAGCATCCCTGCTCCTCTGAGCTGTAAGGACAGAGGGTCTCCCTGTCAATCTCAGCAGCAGACGTATAAAGCTCTCCAGTATTATCATTTATGTTCACATACTGCTCACTGACCTTTTTTTGTGTGAGACTGAATAAAAAGGGGGGCTCAACTGTGAAATCCAAATGTAAGTCCACTCCAATACCCCCGATAAAAGTCCCCTTTGGTAATCCCTCTTTTATCTTATAGATGAGCTCTTTTGCTTGACTGACATTTGCAAGACAGGAGAGGGGGGTGGTGTACAGCATAAGGATGTAGAAACTCTGTAATACAAGATCATAAAAGATATTTCAATTTGATATTCAAAAGTAGCAGAGAGCTCTGATTCTGGTGAAAATTAACATGTAATTTTATAGTGTTGAAAACACTTCTATATATTTTTTTATATTTAATTTTAAAACTTGCCAAATCAGAGTCACTTAATTATTACAATTTAGTAAATTTAGTAAAGTAAATATAATGGATTATGTTGATATTTGATAAGACATCATGTTTTAAATGAAAGTTACAACAATAAAAAATACATAACTAAAATAAATATACCGTTGTCTCTATGCTGAGCATTTAAAAATTAAAACTGTTTTTAGTTGGCTTGCAGTGACTTTTGTCTAAAACAAAATAAATCATATTAAAACTTACCCATATCCATTCTCTTTTACTGGGTTTCCTGCTCCTGAACATGTTTATGTCCTCATCCAGCACTTTCCACTTACAGCAGGAAAACTAGCAACTCAATTAAATCAGGCATTTTAAAGCTTTGAGCTGAGCAGACCTCTGCCGAGCGCTATCCCTTATTTCTCTCTGAGTTGAACAAGTCATTCATCTCAATGCTGGCTCAGGACACTCCCACTACATGCAAATTAGTTCTTTATACTAACCAATGAGAGGTCATAGCTTTTGGGAGATCTTGACTTGACAGATTCCTCTTTTGTACATCTTTTCAAAGAGCATTGACGCAGACCTGTACTTTTCACAAGCAGGAATGTTGTCATAAAGAGCTGCACACCTTGTATTCCAGAGGCAGAATGAAAGCATATGATTATCTACAGGGTTTATGATGGCATGAGAGACAGGGCAAGGCGGGAAATATTGAGAGCCAAGAGATTATTTTAAATCCAGCAGTAGTTAAAAATATAATAGTTGGAACAAAATGTGTTACTAAAAAAACATTTAAATATTCTAAAAACAGCTTCTAAAAGATTTATTATTAATCCTTCCATAAATGCATATTTAACAAGAGAGAGGTTTATTAAATATGTGTTTTACACTGATTATGATTAATTTACATAAGGCATCATTTGTCACTTGCATGTATTCCTGCAAGCAATACAAAAAGAAAGAAATTATCACGACGCCAACAGAGAGTAGAACATGGCATCATAAGTGCTTGTGTGGTCTCACTCTGGATTGAGCCTCTAAATAAATCAAGTCCCTAATCCCCATGTGTTCTAAATGCCAGGCCAGCTGTTTGGTGGGATTGGAAGCATACTGCTCAGAGAAATTGAGTGATTGAAGTTCTCTAGACAAGGGCAGATTGTATCTGTAACTCACACTTATTTTGTTTCACAGTGGGCTAAATATCTTCCAACATTACCCATGAAGAGAGGCCTGTGTCTGAAAAAAAATGTAAACATAGTGTTGCATCTATTGTTTGTCCTTTAATTAGTTTGAGACAACTCCAAAATGTATTACATACTAATGCAACACAGTTAAGAGTATATTAAATAGGAATAAATTACAAATGTAGCGTTCACCCTGCATGTAGGAACTTGTTGGCCCATGCACTAAGCCAAGACATATTTCCGAAAAGCAAGACTTAAGTCAAAGAAGGCCAAGGGGCCTCAGAGCGTGGGAAGCTGCAGATAAGGCAGAGTTTCAATTAAAATTTGGAGGACCTAGGATGTACTTACATAAAACAGATATGAAAGACTGCTGTTGCTGTCAGGTTAGCTTTCCTATGTTTTGCAGTTGTTTCTAAATTTTGTATATCTAAGTAAAGCTCAAACTAACAATTTGAAGCTAATATCAATCTGCTAAATAAAACGTATACAGAGAGGATTTCCCTCTAAGCATTAGTTTGAAATTAAAAGAAATAAAATTATCATCGAAAATTGTCGTACTGCTCTCAAATGTTGATAAACAATATACTTCAAAAAACATTCATCATTGCCTGCATACCTTATATCCTTTATATTTATGCCAAATAAAATTGTACCAATGGTTGTGCAATTTTCATTGTAAACAACAATAAATCAACATTATTTAAAGATTTAGGCTCTCTAAAATGTGTTGTTTAGTTTCAGGGTTTATAGAATTCTTATTATGAACGTCTAAATACACAAAACAAGGCATTGGATATTGATGTAGATATTGTTTCTGCCCATTGATTTGTCACAACAGAATGACTTTAAAATAACTACACATACTGAATAAACAATAATTTATTATTGATTTTCATATATTTGAGGAGTTTAGTTGATTTATATATATTTGTTTAATTTTATTGAATCAGTTTTAATTGTTTTACAATACATGTTTTTATTTTGTTGTATGCATTTGCATCATTTGATTTCCTTACAAAGTGTACTTTTAAAAAGATATATAATTTTTACAGCCTTGAATAATGGTGTCTTAAATTTATAATGCAAATCAGGTACAGAAAATACAGGAAAAGCCAAGCTCTGTTATTATAAGCAACTGATGCCCAGAAATGGGGATCAGTTGCACTTAGTCCATGATTTAATCAGGAAACAGAAGTTATTATTGGTCGTGGAAGTCAGAATGAAATGCTAACCAGTCCATTCAAGAATACAAATAACAGAAAAGCATTAATATTAAAACCTTGATAAACTACAAAACGTTCAATAATAATCATAAAACCTAAAGTAATAAGCATAATCTAAGTGCTGTATACTTTTTTAATTGTAAGAGACAACTGCAAGAACATCAACATCTTTTTGGTGAAACATAAAATTGCCACCTAAGATCTATGCAACAGTTTTAACATAAATCTCCATTGGGGTACTACGATACTATTTGAGCATGGGTGTTCAAATCACCTTAATAAATGTTGAATATTAATTAATATAATTCAGTTAATTTAGTTTAAGAAATTCTTTATTTCCAAAGTGAAATAAAATCTTGTTGAAACCTATATAATACAATTTTCTTTAAAAAACTTTGTAGATGCTGAAGGCTGTGGTCTGGAGGGATCTGTTGTAGCAATCTATACTATCGCAGTTCTAAAGAGGCTTTGACTGAAGACACTTTGTTGCAATAGCAAAGGGTCGAAGATTGTGTTGCTTGTGTTTCTCTCAATAGCAATGTACAGTAGGAAGAGAATACATTTCCTTAAGAAGAAACACTTTTATGGAGCAGCGTGCAAAAAACAAAACAGTAGAATTTAACACATTTGAAAGTCTTAAACCACAGAGAATGGATGAAACTAACATTTAAATCAAAGCCAAAGAAATGTGTGCCAATATTTAGTGGGGTATTGCAACCTGCCGCCGGAGTGTGATCTCTAGACAGAGGAGAGGATGACCTCTTTGGCTACACAGGTGGGATTTTTTATCATATTGGCCACAGGGAGAAAATAGGTCTACTGGGATGGAAATGAAACAATCTTTTCTGCCAGCCCTCTAGTCTTGATTTCTTTGAGAGATATTGTCATAAGAAATAAGAAGAGGGGGCTTTTTCACACAAGGTTTATATATATATATATATATATTTAGTTTTTTTTCTAATCACTTCCAATTGATTGAATGATACTGTGATGAATAGTTACTCATTATTCCATCATTCACTTTGATCTAATCAATGGAACTAGTATATCTTTTTCAAATCTTTCTTTATCTGTATGTGTTTACTTTATACATGTAAATAATACATTTAGCTTATTTAAAAACAAGTTCATTCACACAGTGGTGAATTACTAGCGCCATGGGATTTTTCCTATAGGCTTTGGATAATGTTTTATTTCTGATTGAAAATAAATGATCTGAAAAGAACAGCTCAAAATCCTAATTGTTTTCAAATGTGAAAACAATCAGGAATGTGTGTGTGTGAAAAGTGAAAAGTGATTGTTCAGTAGGAAAGGTAAATTACTAACTTATAAAACAAAATGGAAATAAATAATTGAGACTGATTTCCTTACTTGCATTATAATTATAATAGAACTTTAGAATTAGTATATATTTAATTCATTTAAAATATTGTATTATACACATATTTTAAAAAGTTAGGACACAAATAAATCTATCGGCTATCTCCGATTATCTTTCCACTGTTGCCGGGGTTTTGGTGCAGGTCTCCAGCAGCTTTGGGAGAGAGGCAGGGTACACCCTGAACAGCTCCCCGGTCCATCATAGGGCAACATAAAACAGATAGAACAGAAAGAAGCCAAGGCCAAGAGGCAGTATTACTACGGTTTAATTACGTTGTTTGGTATTGAGTCTCTGTGAGACAAGGCTGTATAATCTTTGTGCCAATTTCCCAACAGATGTTTGGTTACAATCTCGGTTTCTACATTTAATCAAAGAGCTCATGAGCCATGTTTATAACGACGACACAGCTTCATGTTAAGTGAGATGGGCTTCACTACGCCAAAACGTTGAGACTTTAGTTTTGAATCAGCCTTTAAATTTGAAACAAAACATTGCAGCCAGATCGGCTCAATAACTGAAAACTCTGCTTACCACTGCTGGCTGACTTGCCTGTTATTTTGGTCTAACCATGTGAAAATGAAATACAGATTGTTATATATCCAGTTTCATCACACCTTTAAAGTATGTGTTGCTTTTGATGAGCTTTGGTTCTGAATTAGGAATGCATTCTGGGATCAATGGTTTAAAAATTCACTGTGATCTTCTGTATCATTATAGGGTATATTACATTCTTACGACACCACCATCTTCAGTTATTTGTGTACTTATAATAAATGATCAGCCAACCATTTTTTGAGTGCAGCAATGTAGTAAACAAGTACCCGACTTCTGCATCAGATTAAGAGATGTTATGGATTTCTCATTGCTTTGATATTTTGGTAAAGATCCACATGTGGTGTACATTTTGGCATTGATGAGAAAAAAAAAGCAATCTAAGGCAGATGCACAGCATGAAGATGAAGTTACAAAATCTTAAAAATACGCCAATAGTCTTTGTAAAACAGGATTTCAACCGTATTTAAATGTCACCAATGACATTTCTGATTGACCTTTTTTTAACACACATTGCTATCAGGATTGCTTGGAATAATAACAAAATAATAACTGTTGATAAGGAAACAGCAAGATTGTAGGTGGAAGCCTTGAATTACTTTTGAGCTGATTAGTCTAAATGTGGTTAATGAATCTGTATAATGTTGTCTCAGACGAAACAAATAAACCCAGAGGGCAAAACACCCCAATTACTATAATTCACAAATTGCAACAAGCCAGACAATGCCTAATTTATGTACAGCTTAAAGTGAAGACACTGCTGTGTAATGTCTTTTTAAAGTTACAACTATCTTAAATAATTGCATGTTGACAAAATAACATTGCATTCTGGAAACACCTGACAACAACGTTAGGAGTGAAATAGTAAAGAGTACATATACATTGTTGGCTATCAGTTTCATAATAAGGCATCCCATCGTTCTCTTTATCTTTTGAGTTTTGTTTGGACTTGTTTGCTGCACACTCTAGAACAATCATAATATGGTCATTCCAGCCGATGTTGGCACAGTAAGTCGGTGTCAAGCCTTCACCCTTAATTGAATCAGTATTTCCAAAAAGGTTGTCAGCAAAGCTAAGCATAAAGTGCTCCAAATTAACTTAAACAGTCAAGCAACAACATCAGATGACACGGTTCCCCAAATCAACCATTGACACTTACCCTAGACCTTAAGCAATTCTGTCCCTATGGACTTAGGTACCATGATTTCCAAAGAAATACTTAATTTACTTTGAACCACCATGCTGTAGTTTTTTTCTCCTTAGCCCAGCTAACAGGTTTTGGTTATCATTAATGCAACAATAAGCGGGGCTTTGCATATATTTACCAAACAAAATTTTAGTGTTGTCAAAATAATAAACATCCCAATATAATTTAAACAAAAAAATACTCAGTGGTAGTCTTTTGCGTCACATTCAATACAAAGGAACTGAGTCATATTTTTCCAAATTGCTGCATTTCCATATTTGAGACCAAATATGATGCACTGTTTGTTAACTAAGATCATTTGGAATGTATGTATGATTGGATTTAAATTACTTTTCTTGTAAAGAGCATCTAGACAAAGTGTTATAAATTGATGCTATCTCAATAAACTTGAAGTGAATCTGAGTGAACCGAATCTGTGTTTATACTGTAAAGACATGCTTTGTGTACACCAGATCCCTGTTTGTTTTGAAACCCCAATTTTGGTTAGTATAGAATGATGCTTCAGTCCTTTTGTACTATTAACATATACTTTTATCAACCGCAAAACAACAAGCAAATAAAAGTATACAGTGGTAGTTAGATATTTATTTAGTCTTAATTGTGCTACAGTAAGGTGTACCAACAACAACTTTAAGATAAATGAAAGAATGAAGATTCAAAGTAAGGGAGAAAAAAAAAAACCACACAGACAAATTCTTCCCCTTACTAGACAGAACCCTGTTCTTTCAAAAATGCCGTAGCTGTATTGACAGTGCTATCAAGTATGTAGTTCATTTCTTAGTATTGTATTGAGTTAACCCTACTGAACTTGTGTCAACAATTTATTTAAGCAATTACATGGACATGCTGTAATATCTCTGTAATAAAACTAGTTTTTTGCTTGACTTTGTTTTAAAACACAGAATTTTGAATTTATGTTAGTTAAAAGCCATAATAATCAAAATTACCAGAAGAAAAATTCTTGGAATAGATCTCTCTCATTAAATTCTAATTGATGACACAAAGTACCTTTTCATAAAAATTTATCAAGATGTTCTCATGCTAAGCATAATCAGTATAAACATATAGACTAAATCATAAAGTTGACCATTTGGATACAGCCATTTATTGTAATCTTTTAAAGTAATCTTTTGAAGGGGAAGTCTTTTTTTTTTTATGACCACCATTATGTTAGTCTTTGGTAGCAATTTTTAAAGCTACAGAGTTCCCCAAATAGAAACCGAAAATCTTCAATGGTTCTGTGCAAAAAAACAATTACTTTCTGCTTAACTTATGGGGAAATATGATTATGACCATTGTCTTTTCTTTTATAAAGCAATCACTTCTGTCTTGGTGATTTGAACTACACTAGTTTTTGTTCCTTCACTGCCATCTACTGGTTGGACTATCATTAAAAAATGGAAACATACAATCAATAATTTTTCAGTTATTATTTGTAAAGACCAAACCTCCATTGAGGGTCTGAAATGACACTACAAAACAAAGGTGGGTAATACTGGCCTTTTTCCTATTGCAGTTTAGCACTGCTACAGATATTAGGAGTTAAGTCCAAGGCTTAAAAAAACCTAACAGCAGATTACGTGTTTTTTTATTTTATTGTAGAGACAGAATTATTTTAAACTATGAAAAGTACAATGGTAGAGTGGTTTTAAATAACAGTTTTGCTTGCCTTTATGCTGCCTTTATTCGGTGGAAAAATGTAGATGTTCAAACACAGCATACTGCACAATAGCTAAACTACAAATTGGCGATGTATTTGTACTCCTCACCTTCACTGTCTATTCCCATAGTTTCCTCCCTTAATGCTCTTGTAAGGTGCTGAAGACGCATTTTTCCACAAATGTGCGAAAGCTCACCCGAAGCTCCAGGACATAAACAGGGTAAGACTATGAAATAACACTGAAATCTTGAGAGCTTGCATTTGATAGACAGACAGATACAGGCACACAAGATGTAATGCTTTAATCCATGCAGTTGTTTATGTGTGCCTTGGTGCTCCTGCAGGTGCATGCTGGATACTTTGTTAAGAACAGGTGGTGTGGTTGAACGTATGCCCCTCACAGCTGCAGCCAAGGAGATTACTAGCCAGACTTCCTTGTAATGAAGTTTCTATTGATTGGCCCACCGCAGGTTCTTGTTTTCTCCTGCTAACTGAGACTATTTTTCAGAGTTTCAGTTTGAGGTTTTTCGAGTACATCATTTATGGTATAAAATTGAGTTTTGGGTAGGATTTCGATTTGTTGATGGCAATTAATTGTTCAGTGAGTTCTTAAACATCCATATCTCAAATTCTTGTCACTTTTTTTGCTTCATACTGTATGGGAGAGAAAAAATCAATCCTTGCTGTAGAATTAATCTCTACGCAGTTCTCCACCTCCACCACCGTTTTTTTTCATCTGTTTTGTTACAGCTAAAAGATGTAAGAACTATGAAAACACTTGGTTTCAGCCCAAAACATTTGACAGTTAGAACAATTTGCAGCCACTGTCAAAGTTTTAAAGATTGGTATGTGTGCATATTAACTGCATAGAATATGAAATGCATGAAGCAGTTTGAATAAAAGATTTAAAAAACCCAATTACACAGACCACAAATTTGAGGACTCTTCTGTGAATACGTTCATCTAAAAAATCAACTTGCACTGCTGTAATTATTTTGGTTTTCCCTCATGATCATGCACCAGGAGTTCTGAAGAGGTCTGCTTAAAGGAAGGAAATGGAAAAAAGGAACCCTCTGAGTGTAAGGAGAGACTGATTGGTTTGGCCGGCGCATAAACAAAATTAAAACAATGCATCTGTCATATATTTATATATATATATATATATATATATATATATATATATATATATATGTGTGTGTGTGTGTGTGTGTGTGTGTGTGTGTGTATATATATATATATATATATATATATATATATATATATATATAGAACAACATTTGAACAATTTGAACAGACTATTTTTCGCTATTATGATCAGGGAATGTACTATTATACATATGTATATTTTACATATTTGATAATAAATCCGTTAAAAGCAAAACTAAGTGCAATAAACAGGTTATCTATCTGTGCTCACCCTGGACACTTTCTTAAAGCCCTTTTTGATTCAGTTTTAGCATTCCATCTTTTTTTGGCAGGAGTCCATAAACACCTCCCCATCTCGACTAGTCAATATTGCATATGAGTTTGATGTTACATGTAAAACCAGTGTTAGACAACATTTCTTGCAGATCCTGCTCTACTGCTCCTGGCAGCCTCCACGACCTTCTTCATTTCTGTGAAAAAAACTTTCCATTTTGGTTTTAACCTTTACATTTCTTCTGATAATAGATTTTTTTCCCCCGGTTAAATTGCACAGCATAAATAGAAAAACAGAAATGTCTTGAAAGTATATATTACTGTATTAGAATTTTATATATACATTTTTAATACTCCCACTTCAGTAGAAAACTACTGCTACTTTAAACAATATTTGTTACACTTGCAATCACACAAAAAAAGCCAAGCGATTTTTGATGTTGCAACCTGACAGTGTATTAAAGGACTTGCATTAAAGGGGTTACACATGTGCAGAGATGGTGAATATCTGTTCACGTACTATGTTCTGTTTGTGTTTTAAATAATACAGGGCCAGCACCGGCCTTGTTCAATTGCAATTAACAGAAAAACTTCCCATAAACCAGTGGCCACAAAACCTTGGTAATGATAGAGGTTAGGGGGTAGCTGCAAAAATGTCCCAAACTGTCAGAAAGGTAACACAGTATTACATATGTCATTGTGTTACAGATTTGTTGAATGCACAACTCATGGAACGTTTGAGAAGTCTAAATATTCTGGTTAAGGATGACAGTCCTCTACTTTTTAAGACCAGAATACTGTGGTTTAAAATAAACACAATATAACACAATAAACATTGAGAACAGGATAGCCTTCTTGTGTGGGGTTATAGTTGACAATGTTTTCACAAAAAATGTATTCTAACATGTGTACACGAGGCCTGAATTTCACTTTGGAACCAGTTTCCAAGGCACAGAAAATAAATGAAAAAAAAATAAAAATAAATATATATATATATATATATATATATATATATATATATATATATATATATATATACAGTTTTCCACACATTGTTGTGCTCAGTCATATTCCCTGTGACATTTAATTAATGTTTTCTGTATTAATTTGTTTGAATCTCTTCTCATATATGAAGACTCCTGACTACTACTACCACACATTCAATATGAATGTATAGGGGAAACTCAGTTTGAAAAGTAATTGGAATATAAAAGCTATGGCTTTGATTTTCAGATTTCTTCCATGAACAGTCAATATACCAGTAGGCAACCCCAAGTTGCTACTGGTTTGGGAATGTATGACTGTTAGGGAGTGCAATTTGGTAAAATTTAGCTATAGTTTAAAGTGCTTTTAGTGATATTTACCATTCTTTTCCAATAGTTACATGTTGTTGAGCTCAGTAGTTATGTTTTACATTGTGTGAGTGAGAATGAGTTTAATTGTGGAATTGACCATAGAAAAAAATACTATTAAAACAATGTTAAATGCAGAGTCGATAAGGCAATAAAGATATATTTAGACTCCAAAGAAAGAATGTGATATTTACAAAAATTATTTGCAAAAAGTTAGAATGAGGGCTGAAATGATGATAATTAACATGATGCTACACACAGATTGCATGATAACACGAATTTACCGGCAAGTGTCGTCTCTGCAGATTAATTAAACTTGATTTTGGCCAAAATTTCTGCTATCCTTATGTTATTTCTATCTTTGGTCTTTTGAGTTTATCAGTGCTGAACATAGTCTTCTTGTTAAGTACACTTCACAAGAACACTAAAAAGGAACACTGACTTGATGGATCGAATTCCAGCAAGAAAAAAAGTGAGCCGAACACACGCACAAGGTTAGTGAAACCATGTGTTTTTATAAAACATTTTATAAAACAAATTAAAAACAGGCAGGTGTGCTGCAAAAAACACGTAATGGAGTCCACTGCAGTAAAATCATATATAGCAAAAATAAACTAATGAATAAAAAAATCTTGTTGAATACTATTAACCTGTGAGAATTTGCACAAAAGACAGTATAGATCTCAAGTTCATCTCTAGCTGGACCCGGAATGGATGTACCAAAGACTGGTTCTGGGGTCACAAAAATATCACTGGGATTTGCTCACTGGAGCTTCAAAATTCACATTTTTAATTACATTGATCAAATTAAAATTTCATAAGAAAGTCCACATCAAAGCAGCTATATACCATTTTAGCCAGATAACCTTGCATTTTGGTAGGTCTATTAATACATTACAGTATTAGGAGTGCCAGCTTGTAAGATTTCTAAATGCATGTAAGGTGAGGCTTTTAAAGCAGAGACATGTGGAGCAGTGTTTTCATCACGATTAAAGAAGTACTTTGAGATGCACAGTCGGATCAAAGTTGTAAAACAGTATCACCTCATTGATAGTCAAACAGTTCTTGGAGCAATTCTAAAAGAGAGGTATGGATTTCAAACAAATAGAATTGGTGAGATCCAGACCAACACAAAGATCGAAGACTGGGGGTGGATACCTGGGGACCAAACATTGCAGACATCATTACTCTAGAAGCCAGTCCTCAAGATGTTGATACTGACTCAATGTGGCAACAAGGCCATTATTTCTGAGACCACCAGTGAAAGAGCCGATTAAATCACCCTAAACAACACGCTATCAACGTAACAGGAAATATTACCAAGTTACAAAAGAAGGCATTTGTCGCTGTAACCACGAGAAACGGGACAAAGCAACCAAAATTCAAACAGGAATTACCTCACAGTCAGACCGAGGTTCTAACAAAAAGGCACGACCATCTATAATCATACAGAACCTGTTAGATGACAACCACTTTAGCAGTTTAACACGACTGGTCAAGACCATTGCCTGGGTGTTGAGATCGCAAAGAAGCTGCAGGTGGGAGGAAGTTTGCCTAACATTGTTAATCACTACACAGGGGCCATGAGGGAAAGATATCTATAGACTGAAGAGAAACATTTAAATGCAAAAACATTGCCAATCACTACACAGTAAGAACTAATTGAAACAGTCTAGCGGATTTTGGTCCATATAGACAAGACAACATCACACTGATGCAGATTTTTCATTCCTGATTCTATGAAACCACTAAGGTTTTTTAACAGACTGAGATCTGGTGACAGTGGAGGCAATGGTATAGAGTGAACTCATACTGAATTTCAAGAAATTATTTTGCAAGAATTTTATAGGTGCTGTACATACAAAATTTAGGAAATGAGGAACACAGTCAAGAGTGAAACAAAATACAAATGAATTAATTAACAAAAAAATCATTAACTTGTTGAATTTAAAGTAAGGAGAGGAAATTAAGTACTATTGGCTGTCATATTTCAGTTTCAGAGCATCAGCAACAACAGCCAGACCATTACACTACAACACTCAACCTCGATCATTAAAAGAGTTCAGGATGGATGGATCAACATGTAGTTGTTGCTGTCCAGACCAAATTCTGAACCATACCATCTGAATTATTCAGCTCAAATCTAAATGACTCATTTTTTGCCGGAGTTTGTGTTTATAACTTTTCCCTGTAAACCAGAGAGATGGCTAGGTGTGAAAGTCACAGTAAATAAGCAGTTTCTGAAATACATGAGGTACCCACCGACATTTTCCACTAAGAACCATGCTGTGTCTAACCATGCTTAAATCCCAGCTTTCCTCCTCACTCTGATTCAGTTTTTGAACTTCTACAAGTTGCCCTCACCACTTTTAGATGCTTTATTACACTGAGTTGCTGCCATGTCAATAACTGATTTTGTATAGGTTTATACAAGCAATTGAACAGCTGTACTTAATGCAGTAGCAGTTAAGTCTGTGTTAAAGATATGCAAACAGCCCAAATTAACCTGTTTCCAAACAAAACATAGGTGCCTACTAAAAGAAAAACAAATGTGACTAAAAGTAATTAAAATTATGATCTGGGAAATATTTTATCAAACAAAATGCATTGAAATGTTTCCCTTCAGTCTATAGATTATCTGTCCCTCATGGCCCAATAACCTGAGTTATTTTTTAAGCACTGAGTTATTTTTTAAGAAGACCAACTTTACCACTGCGTTGCATCACTCAGTGGTAAAGTTGGTCTTGTTATAATTCATGAACAGGTTTGCCTGTACGAAATTTAATGTGAGCAAACAAGCACAGTCTTAACAACCACCAAAAAGTACACATTTCTAAGTATTAACGTTTCTGGCAAACCAGCCTCTTCATTTGGTTATAAGAGTGAGCTCTACTTTGTTCTTACATGGATGGATTCATTGTTATCTTCCGTCTCTGGAGTATCTCAAGGATATTTTATGTTATCCTGAAAGTTTTTTATAGCGACAGCTCTTGTATAATGTCATTTAAAGGTAGCACAAGGACAAGACACGTTTAATAATAAAGATTTCACAAGGAGGACATTTGAACTTGCTGTACTGTACCGCTTCCATAACCTAGAAGGACGAATCAGCCCCAGCTGTTCACTAATACAATTGATGAGCAGTTATACATCACTGTAATGCTGTTGTAGTGTTGTTTTTATTGAAATGACTCAACGTGAAAATGTAAGTGAACGTCCTATGGGACAATGGTCTTGCTGAAGGTCATATCTGATGAGACACTATGAGCCCTGCCCATCTGACTCTCCGAGGAGGCACAGAGCAGAATAAATACAATATTTTTCTGTCCTCTAATCGCATCCTTTCTTTCCTTTGGTTAGCATGCTGAGCAGTCTCCTCAAAGATACAATTTACTTGATGCTTTAGAATATACTCTCTGGTTAGCATTGGTTATATTTGCTCTGTATGCCTCTTTTTCATTCCACATGCAGGAACATTGCACATCTGGATCACCGTGAAACAGCCTGCTATAAACAACATAATTCTATGCCAAAAAGCTCTCTAGGTGATGTATGTCCTTTTGCCCTCTGGAGAGTTACGAGTGGTAGGAAATGAAGGCAGAATGTAGATCCTCTGGTGTACTGTTGATGGCATCTTTACTATCAATTTGTGACATTAGATGGAGAGCCCAAAGAAACTGACAGGAAGAGGAGAAGGCTCTATCTCTGTGTCATGCTGTGCGCATATATATACGTGAATGTGGAGAGGAGAAGATAAAAAACAAAAAGCACAAAACTGGCATTAAGTAGAATTGGACATGATGGGAAGAAAGATTGCACCAATTAAGAGGACGGTAGGCTGGGATGGAACAGGGCATCTAAAGAAAGGAACATTTTCTCTCCCAGGGGTCAAACTGTCAGTGTGACTTGGTGGCATTTGTTGTCCCACCTTTCCACTGTGACCTTACACTGAGCCAAGGGGAAACAAAAAAACGAGCACACAGGCTTGTCATCAATATCACATCTGACACCATCTTGCACCCGCTCTCACTGTCTCTTTTTTTTTTCTCTGGCAAATGCATGTCATCCCATCAGTTCACATAGCACACTCGTAACGCCAGACTGCCTTCAGCATGCCCCATTTGTATTGCAAGATTTAAACGGCAGAAGTTTAAATGATGGACCCTTTCTCTGCTCATCCTTGTCATAAACTGATTTTAAAGTTAAAAACATACAATTTGACAATCTGGCAAATGTATGACACAGGTCACAGATTTTATTTTATCGCTTTTTTGCTTTCAGAATAAGAAAAGAAAAATCTGAATTAAAGCTCATTCTGGCAGCCAATGGAAGTAAAGATATTTATTGATCTCTAAAGTTGGTAAAATAACTGTGAATTGCATATTGTATAGCCCACCTGGATAGTGAATCCCCTCTGAGATACATATTTTTATTCATTAGCTTAATGTAGAGAAATGACTAGTGCTTGCCAAAGAGTAATGAGGTGGTTACCACCTCCATCTGCTTTGAAATACCTTTTTGTCTCACTCACACACCAACTTACACATTCACATTATAATCCCCTCATTGTCCCTCCTTTATTAACTTTTATTCATGTGAAACAAACAAAAAAAAATCTACATGATGAACTTCCAAGAAACCTGTCTCAGACCCACCCCTACCCCTTTGCCCCTGTGTGATTGACAGCATCGTTTATCCCAGCCATATTTTCTCACTTTGCTAATTTACCCACAAGGTGACAGGGTGCTGGGGAGCTCCTAAAAGTTATCTGGCTCCAGATGTCTGGACCAGATGTCCTGTTATATCTGGATTGGTTCTGTGAATTAATTTTTATCTGTGTCCTGCTCTTTGCACTTATACAAATACCCAACCACCCTTGGAGATGAAACCCGTGTCTCCAACCTACTTAGATATCTTTCAATTAAAAGTTTACCGATGGAATCTATGTAAACAGCATTCTTTTCACACGTGTCAATGTCATTATTTAACTGTGTAAATTGGACAAGCTATTACAATCTTAACACCCTTATGCAAGCACTTACAGCATGCATGTTACCTTAAATAGTGAAAGGAAAAAGTGCATTAATACTTATTTATAATATAAATCAGTTAAGATGTTGTTTTCTAACAATATGAGAGTTTTTCATTAATAACTAGGGTTATCTACCTTTAAACTATCGTTTGCTTTTATCCACAGTGAGAAGAGACATTTAATAGTTTACATTTGAAGTAACCTAATTAGTGCATTAGATTATGACTTATAAGTCTGGTTTGGAAATAACGGTCTTTATTCAATGTGTGGAAACTACAATTCCATCCTCGTGTCCAAGCAGGTTAACTGGTGATCCATTCAATAGCAAACGCCAGTCTAACTTTCAGCTGAAACTAAATCCTTCAGCAGATGTTGTGATAAGATTATATCAGCCCTACTGCCTGATGCTGAGGGCTAATTTTTGATGCTTTTCTTGACTTGACTAATCACCCTTGACATACTGACTTACACTTTAAATGGATCCACGGTTAACAATATCAGAAGAAAAAATTATATAATGGAGATTACAGATTTTTCGAGATAATCATTTCTACTTGTTGGATATGTTTTCTATTGTTTTAGTAGTTGATGACTGAAACGTATTTTTTTTTTACCTAGGTAGTGACATGTAGAAACTCAGGAGTAAGTTATACAATATCATGCAATGTATTGCATGATACCATATCAAGTCCAGTGTTTTTAAGAGAGGAGGCTGTTCGCTTTTTAACTGAAGCTTCTGATTTAAATACTGAAAATATCTAACATGAAATATATTAAAAAAAATCTGTGTTAAAGAGAAATCTAATGGGAAAGGAAATTCTTACTCTAAAGGAAATGACACAATATTTAGACCTATACCAGAATATTTTTCATGAAATGTTTAGGATGTCTGAAATACTTCATGTCCTACCAGTGGGTAGTACATTCTGGGAGCAAGATTTTTCAGCTCTCAGATTCAAAAGACATTTTTTTGGTTGCAGTACTCAGCATTGAATAAAGAGTAACATAATCTCTGGATCTAGATAAATTTGTAAAGGATTTTTTTGACCGAAATCGGCATTCAGCTGTTTCGGGAACAACTTTATCTTTTCATTAGTAAGCCTTTAGGCTGGTAAAATGAAATTCAGAAAGAAATCTATTTATGCTTATGTCTTGGTATGTATATGTAAATGCTGATAAATTGAAATGTCTTTGGATAGCCAATAAGACCAAAGTTTAGTACCTTGATTTCTTTTGAAACATTTACATATTACCATAGAATACATCTATGCACACGACCGTACAGCTTTGTTTATAGATATTCACGAAAATTTTGTTATTTAATAGTTTACTCTGGAATAGTGTTCACCACCCCCCCCCCCAAAAAAAAACAAAAAACAAAAAAAATTAGATTAGTTATTGTGGTTTTTCATACTTCATATTGCATCCACTAGTTGACATGCAAGTGCAATGTATTAACTCATTTTTTTCTAACTTAGTATTCCAAATATTGATAACTTAATATTCTTAAAAAGACTCAAGTAATATTATTTTTTTTTTATTTGTCACTTTGGTCTACAATGCAGAAATTCTTAAATGGGGGAAAAACTGAAGGTAAATTTAAAATTAATTAACATTGAACATTGCATGTTTATTAAAGCATGAAAAATATCTGTCGCAGCCAGCAGTACATATATTTACATATATAATAGATTTATTAATGTTTTCAAATTATGCAGATTTGAAGAGAAATTCAAACAAATCATCTGTGCTGGGGCTTTTGCACTTCAAAAATGGCACGCATTGTCTCATAGCTTTGTCTGTTGAGACATAAAACTGAGTTGAGTGCAGTTTACCAGAGAAATATAGTCTAAGCCTTTTTTCTTTTTGGAGAGAAGTTTGAAATGTCCCAAAAATTTAGTTTTCCCATAAAGTGGATTCTGGCACAGTGTGCTTTATCTTGACAACAGAAAAACAACAGGTTATTACAAAATTTCTCCTTATAGAAACCTAGAACAACATTAATTTTGTTACATTGGCCCTGAGTACAAGAGGGAGACAACATTTCAACAAGAACCATAACTTTCAGCTTATAAACCAATGTTGGTACATTCCTAAAAGGGTTGGTAATTATGTTGTCTTTGGGTAATGTGGCTAGGCACTTGCAAATAGAGGGGATTAATCCACATAAATTGAATTGCACTCTCTGAAGGGAGAATAACAGAGTTTTTCAGGAGTGTTAAAAGTACCTTGAAATACCACGGGTAAATGGCAACAACAAAGAGGCCACAAGGACATCACCCACATGCAAATACTTGAAACAATTAAGGAATGACCTGGGAAATCAGGTCATTGGCAAAAACCTGGGGAAAGAACAGCTATGCCTTGCATTAACCAGATACCCTCCTGGGGTAATAAAGTGGCCAAAGGAAGACACTGAGATTGCTGATGTTAAAACACAAAAGCTACTCGTCATGCATGGTGGATTCCACACTAAATCCAGTATCCGTGGGGTGCACAATCAGTGCACCAAAGAAAGCTTCTCTCTTTTTCATTAGTGTACATTATTAAAAGAGTTCAACTTTAAAGTCAAATTAATCTGTTCAAAAAAACTCACTAAGTTAAAAACACTAAACCAAACACTAAGCGAACTGTGGAAAAAAAGCTTACAACCAACAGCAAAAACAGAAAAAAAATATATAAAAAATAATATGTTTCTGCTTCACTTTTTTATTTGGGACTCAAAAAGTAAATCTTAGTAGGTGAGGTATTATGAAAATATTTAAAATAGGCATTGATGTTTTTTTTATTTTTATGACAATTTTTCTATTCATCCCACTCACCTACTGTGTCCTTCTAGACAAAATGATGCTTTCAAATAGTTGTACTTTGTCCGAAGCAAGAAGCACAGCAGCAGCAATGGTGCATTCCTCAACAAACTCTCCAAACTCTCCAGCGTGACGCTTCAACCTTTTTATCTATTAATTCCCTCACCACAGAACTTGCTCTCATAATGTTGTGCACCCAAATTTCAACAAAGAAATTTAATCAGTATGCACCTGCCCATTCATCTTTTCCAGATAAATTGTTTACTCATTTAATGACGCTCAAGATCAGACTTTTTCATCACTGCCAGCAAGAAGTAAAAAAATACTGTTTTTTTTATGTCTCTTGAAAAAACGCTGTAATTAGCATCCACTTAAATTTTTCTTCATTGCCATGATCAACACCTTTCCATCTATCTAATCTCACTCTGCTAATCCTGGCTCTGTTATAACTGTTACTTCTATTGTTTGTTCCCCACTGAATGATTTTATTTATTTACTTAAAATTACGTGACAGGCTGGTTTCCAACACCCTTGGACCAGACAAAATGCTTGCTTCCCAATTCCTATCCAAGTACTATTTTCTGTTTTGATAAAATCCCGGGTCAGGTTTTTTGATGTTTCAGAAATTATATGCCTTGCTATGCATGCAATGCAATTAGACAAAAATGGAAAACACTAGCTTTCTGTATCTCTTCCAACTGACTGAAGAAAGTATTCTCACTTGCTCAATGTTCATTCTTCCCACACCAATTTATATACTAAAACATAAGTTTGTGACTACCATTTATGTGGGAGCTAATGTTAATTTATATACCACTGATAGCCCTAATTGTTAACCATAGAAATTAAACTACTATTAGCATTTTAGTTAATTGTAGGTTAAACTAAACCATTTTCATTAGATTGACTTATATTTTGTTAGTCATTATGCTAGTGATAGCAAAGGTTATCACTGACAGTTTTGCTATGTTGACAGGTCTGCTGACTGTAATTATTTTTCCTAATTTTTATGCTCATTTAACCTTTCAGATTTTGTTGACTTAAGCTTATTCATTTACATTTACATTTATGCATTTAGCGTACGCTTTTATTGAAAGAGACTTACAAAAAGAGGGTTAAACATTGAACTACTACACAATTTACAAATAATAAGTTACTGGCAGTATCCTTAAAGATGATTTAACATTAAGGATATGTCTTTCACCTACATCATTCAAATAAACTACAGATTACACAAGTGCCATACATTGAGTGCTATATGATATCAGGAAGTGATATGCATTTAGAGCTTTCAGGGCAAGAGATACTATCAGAAGAGCTGGGTCTTGAAGGATTTCTTCAAGGTGGACAGAGAACCTGATGCTCTGATGATCATTTAGGATCTTTCCACCTGCGTGGAACCACAGATGAGAAAAGCCTAGGGAGTTGAGGTAGATGGGCACTGATTCATCAAATACTCTGTATGCCAGCAATAGTAATTTAAATTTGATGTGAGCGGCTGAGGGAAGCCAATGGATTTCAATGAACAGGGGTGTGACATGTGCTCGTTTTGGCTGATGAAAGACCAAGTGAGCTGCAGCATTCTAGATCATCTGTAGCTTTCTTCCAGCACAGACTGGAAGACCTGTTAGATGGACGTTGCAGTAGTCAAGGCAGGAGATGACTACGGTCTGTGGTACCGAGGCAACATGATCTGCAAGGGTAAGCTGATATGATCATGACGCCCAGGTTTCTTACAACTTTGGTGATTACCATGGATTGGGAGTCTAACCGGATACTGATATTGGGGTCAACAATTTGTTTACTATGATGACAAGCAATTCAGTTTTGGAGAGGTTCAATTGAAGATAGTGATGTTTCATCAAGAATCAGTTTATTTATATAGCACCAATTTACAACAGATGTTGTCTCAAGGCACTTTTTAAGAATATCTATTAAAATCATAGATATATCATTACAAATCAGTTTGAAAAAGTTTCCTATCTAAGGAAACCCAGCAGATTGCATTGAGTCATTGACTTGCAGCATTCACTCCTCCAGAATCAGCAGACCGAAACAATGGCTTTCTCTGAGATACAGAAGAAATTAAATGTGGAATGGATTCTTTAAAAGTTTTAACAGCATTGTCTGATAGACACCTACTATAATGAAATTTCAGATTTTGAGTACTCCATAAAAAAAGAACTCAAAAGTTATCATAAAATGGTCAGAAAGGAGAAGGTTATGAGGCATTACTCAAACTTTTTCACACTCAATGCCGTAAGTCAGCACAAGGTCTAAAGTGTGACCAAGGCAGTGGGTAGGTGTCTGGATATTTTGAGTGAAGCAAATTGAGTCTAAAATGGAAGTAAAGGCTACGTTTAGGCTGTCATTTTCTCCCCCTATAGTGAATTTTTCAGTGTTTAACACTAATTCAGATAAAAAGTCTGAGATCTGATCTAAAGATTCAGAGTAAGGACCTGGAGGATGATACAAAAAAAAACAGAAGGGGTTTCATTCTTTTAGAGCTTGGATGAGGAAGACTAAGGGTTAAATGTTCAAAGGAACAATAACTATTAGTAGGTCTGGGATTAATAAATAAATCTGATTGAAAAATGCTTCCTACTACTCCCCCTCTCCCAGTACTTCGAGGAATGTGAAAATTTGTATAATTAGAGGGAGTTGGTTTGTTGATACTAACATAATTCTCTTGCTGCAGCCAGGTTTCTGTGAGACAAAGCAAATCAATTTGATTATCAAGAATTAAGCCATTAACTAATAAAGACTTTGAGGAGAGAGATTTGATGTTCAATAAGCCAAATTTAATAGTTGTACATTGTTGTTCAAGATGAGTTGTTTTTATCTTTCTGAGATTCTCAGGATTTCCTCATTGTAGATAGATCTAAAATTTTAAATTAGATTTTAGATTGTTCATTCATGTAGATATGTCTGAAAGACAGTCTGAGATGCGTTGATAATGATAGGTTGTCTGTAGGAAAGGACAGATAGAACTGGGTATTGTCTCCATAGCAGTGATAGGAAAAGCCATGCAAATGAATGATTTGGCCTTGCGAAGTAGTGTAACTTGAATGATTTTTCAGTGAGATAGGATTCAATCCAGGAATGTGCTTTGCCCTCAATGCCCATATATGCCAGCTTGTTAAGTATCAAATGCTGCTGATAGGTCCAGCTAGGTGAGAACTGAGGGTTGGGCTGTTGCTGTGGCTTCTTTTAAGGATTCTGTTACTAACAGGGGAGTCGTTTCCGTGGAGTAACCGCCTTGAAACCAGATTTATTAATCATAGAGGCTATGTTGGGAGAATAATTTAGTCACCTGGTTTGAGACAACTCTTTTAATGGTTTTAGACAGAAAAGGGAGGAGGGAGACCGGTTGGTAGTTTTCCACTTGAGTGGGGGCGAGGTAGGGTTTTTTGAGTAGTGGACTTTCCTAAGCTAGTTTGAAAGTGGTGGGGAATGTTCCAGTTTATAGTGAAGCTTTTAACACATGAGTGGCTGCTGTAGAACAAGAAAGTAGAACTTTGGTAGAGCTTAGCCAAAGAACACAAACATAGATGTAACAGCAGAGGTAGTGAAATTCAAAGTGTTTTGTTCATTATCACCCAACAATATGTTTATGCATTTATCCAAAGAGACTTAGTATGCATCTACCTAACCATTAGCTACATTGAAGGAAATTACTAGTGAGACTCTGTTTGAGGCATAGGGAAGCATAGAAACAGCCCTAGATGTACGGAGTACGGATTAGGGTAGTAGATGCTCTCAGTTGAGCTGGGTCTTCAAGAGTTTCTTGAAGATAGACAGGAACACCCTTATTCTTGTAGTGGTTTGTAGGATATTACACCAATGTGGAATGAGGCATTAAAGGGTGTGGGCTGTCTCTAGTGTTGTGTAGGCACTGCTAAATGACAATCTATCGGGGCTGGAGTGATCAAGTTGTTACATAAGCCTTTGCAAAATAATTCAAGAAGAGCACTTTGTAACCTAAAATATTTGACTTGAATTTGATGAGGGCGGCTTGTGATTGACAGTGGAGTTCTATAAGCACAGGAGTGACATGGGACATTTTAGGCTGATTGAATGCCAGACATGCTGCCAGATGCTGGGTCATTTGTAGAGGTTTTACCATACAGGCTGGGAGATCAATCAGGAGAGCATTGCAATAGTTTAAGCAGAAGATAACTATAGACTGCACTAGAAGCTGTGTGGCATGGTGGGTTAGGTATTAATTAATCTTTCTTGAGTAAATTAATGTAAATCCACACAATCGACCAACAGAGGCAACATAATCTTTAAAGGTCAGGTTGTCATTAATCATGTTACGTACGTTTCTAACTGCCTTTGATGGAGCAAGAGATAGAGATTCGATTTGGATATGTTTGGTTTGGCTGGAATGATAAGCAGTTATGTTTTAGAGAGATTTTGTTGGAAATGATGGTATTTTATTCATTTTGATGTGTCAGAAATATGTATTGAGAATGTTACGGTAGTCAGGTTGGAATGACAGTTAGAGTATCATCAGCATAGCGGTGGTATGAGATGGCCTTGTCGTGTGAGGTTGTGTATATGGCAAGAAGATAAGCTCCCAGTACTGCCCTTTGGGGGATCCCTTTGGCAAGGTGGTGTGCAGCAAAAGTGAGACCAAGTCAGGATATGAGTCAAGTCATATTCAAACCAGAAGTGTACTTTTTCTGTTAAGCTCATTCTCATGAAAGAAGGATGTCATGGTTGATTGGGTAAAATGCTACTGATAAATCAAGCAGGATCAAGTACTGGGTGCTTTGTTGATGCTTTAGCTTCTTTTAAGGATTCTTTCATGGCCAGCAGACTCCTCTCAGTGAAGTGGCCCATTTATAAACCCAGATTGGTTTCAATTAGGTTGTTCTGTTAGAGGTATTCTTTGACATCCTTAAAGAATGCCCTTTTAATGGTCCTAGACAGAACTGGTAGGAGAGAGACAGGCCAATATTTCTCTACTTAAGTTAGTTGGAGGCAACCTTGCTTCTATGAGGTAGAAAGTTTGCCTGATGTTAGTGAAGCATTAATCATGTGTGACTGCTGCAGTTACTTTATGCGTTGTGGACTGGGATACATTAGTAGGAACAGGATCTATCAGACATTTAGTAGTATGGCTATATGTAAGACGTTTAGAGACACTGTTCTTAGAAGGGTGTAATAGGGGTGAATAAAGAAAGTGAGGTAGTAGGACGTCTGCATGCATACCTGCTTTGAGAAAGTTTAGGCAGTTGCTTTTGGTGCTTTGCTGGCTTTCTAAGTCGGAGAACTGAGAACCAGTTGTAGGTTGGTATATTAATGATATTCTTATCACCAAGAACCATGATGGGAAAGTCATGTTCATGGATAGAAAGGAAAATAGGTAGGGGTATAGGAGAATGTGTGGTTGGTTGAAAGTGCTGCTGTGGTCACATCATTTTCAGGTTAAATCCAGGTCTCAGTGAGAACCAGGATATCAAGTGGCAGATGTTTGGTGTGGGGGACCAGTTGCAATGGGCTTCAGAAGAAAGTGACCCTCCTTTAAATATTTTGTTGTCTTTTCTTTTATAAACATGTATCAGAAATCCTTTAAATATTTTTGTTTTAATTTATAATTCAAAAAGTGCTTGTTTATTGTTCATCTTATCTTGTGTATTAGAATACACTTTGATAAATAATAATTTGGTTGAATGAGAATAAAGCTTAAAATAAGACCAGGTCAGACAGGCATTAAGGGCAGCCCTGGGTCCTAAGTATGAGTTATTATTAATAAGGTATGTTAGAGTGTTGATCGGTGTGGCGACCTGTGTGAAGCACGGCAGATTTTCAGGTGACAGTCTGTTGTATTTTTGGCACAAACGGTAATTAAAAGAATACTTTTCAACCAACGCATGCATTAATGTCTGCATTTTTTCGAGTGTGCAACATTAGCATTTCCACAACTTCACAGACAAGGATGTGTCACAGAGTGAAGTTTGTTTTAGAGACCACAGTTTAATAAGATTGAGTAGCCGTTTGATCGTTTGAAATATTCTACATAAGATAGACACGTTAATTAAAATAGGAGTTCAGTCATACTGCATTCTCACTGAAAAAAACAAATATTCTTGTTTGGCTTGGTTTTAGTCTGGTAGTTATTCACAGATTTGAACTAAATTTCCTCTGAGTACCATTGCTACAGCAAAACAGAAATTAAAGAGAAAGCAGTTACAGTACTATAAAAACTCCCGCTATCAGAGAACACTGATGGAGAAGATCTCGAGCTATCAAAGAATGCCGCTGGGGAAGATCTTCAGCCATCAAAGAACACCGCTGGAGAAAATCCCCAGCCATCAGAGAACACAGCTGGAGACGATCTCAAGCTGAGGAGTTCCAGCTGCCCTTCGAAAAGGAGCTATAAGGTGGGTGCTGCACAGTTCCAGAGCCCCATCGGGGGATGTGCCAATGGCGTCCTGCTCCAGAGATTCTACAGGGGTCCGACGCAACCCACCTCCAGCTCCTGCGATTCCCGAGGGGGTCCGTTGCGACAAGTCTCAAGCCTCTACTACTCCTGAGAGGGTACGGTGTTACCCACCGGAGTCCTACCAGCTGGCCACACACCATCTACCGCTGGGCCGAAGGCCTCACTCCGCCCACCCGTGCTGCATTGTTTTGTGTTTATTGGATTTGTTGTTTTTGGCCCTCCTTCCGAAGGCCTCACACTGCCCACCCATGCTGGGTTGTTTTTTGTTCATTGGTTTTGTTTCTACCCTCCTTCCAAGCCCCCTCCGCCCACCAGGTACTGGCTGGGGTTTTCTTTTTTCGGCGTCTGGTATCTGCCCTTGAAGGGGTGGTAATGTCATGATCAGTGTTGTCTTTGTTGTACTACTTGTTGTAATTAGTTATCATTCTCTTTACTATTTCTAGTGTTATTAGTTTCATCATACGTTTTCCTTCTTTGCTTTTCTTAATCAGTATTATTATTGTTATTAGTATTGTGATTTCTTTGGTCCACTCCTCCTTCCTGTTTCCTCTGCTCTCTTTCCCTCCTTGTTACCTTCAACAGCTGCATCTCATTATTCAATCTATTTCACCCTCTGCTCTACTACTCATCCTCCCTGTGTATATATATCCGATTCAGTCAGCCACTAACCGTCAGATCCTCGTACGTTATACCTATGGTCATCGCTCCTCGTCTTTGTTTGTCACTGTTTTCTTCTTCATCCTCATGTGTTCTCAAGTAGCTCCCTGTGATCCTTAGCTCCTCTAGGTCCTTAGTCCTCATTGTTAAGTATTCCCTGTGTTTCTGTTCCATTCCGTTTCTGCTGTGTTCTGCTGCCGTCAAATTTGTGTCACATCAGCCTACAATAAAACACCCATTCTCAACATCCTGTTCCACCTCTGCTTGGCTCCACAACAAAACAGCAACAACTCTGTTTTTAAGACAATAAGTCCTTTATTTTTAATGTAGTTTATTGTAGTTTATGATTCAAATTTGACATGTTCTGAAACACCAAAATAAAGAAAAATAGCTATAATAAGGAAAATATTTTTCTCATTATTGTACATACTGTAATGTCATCAAGCTGTCATTTAACTTTAATTCAGCCAGAACAGGATGTTTTACCTAATTTTATGGGTACAGTAAGCACAAACCCTCAAGTAAATTACACTTCCTGCAGTGCACAGGTGCACAATCTATTCAGGGACTTAATTCTTGCATAACACTCATCCTTTAAACCCAGCCTCAGATGAGTTTTTGATCACATTATGGTAATGCAACTGTCTGAAACTAATTGTGAGCACGCAGGTCTTGCAGAACTAATTGCCACTAGATGGCAGTAAAGCACTACATTGAAACATTTGGTTCCTTGTTACTGTTGGTTGGTTCTATCTTATCTTTTCTTAGTTCCTTCTTTCGTATTGTAGTACTGATAAAACCTGCCAGTGCAGACCAGTTTCATATAGTGATCTGTTGCCGCTGAAAGCACATGGATAGTTAAAACAGAGACAGTGACAGTGGGGAGAGGGAGAGAAAAGGCATGTGGGAGGAGAGGACACAGAGAGAGGGAAAGCAGAGTAGAGATAGAAAAGAGGGTTAGCAGGGGAGTAATTGGCCTAAGACATGCTGCTAATGCAGCTTCGCCTTCATTGTATTCTGTCTTCAAGCACTACTTGTCCTCATCTCTTCTTTCCTGCCTGTAAACTCCACATGCCCAGTTTTTAGCCTTCCTTCTTGTTCTCCTCCCACCTTCTTCCATTTTTTCTACTTCTTGACTCTTTTACCACACTAATTCAGAGCACCTTCTGTCCTACTTTACTTTCTCAAGTTGGCTGTCTCACACATATTTTCTCAGCTTTGTATATAGCACCTCTTAGTTGTTTCTATCTGAAAGAAAGAATGAACATTGGTAATAAGGACCAAAAGGTTAAAGGACACAAGAGCTCCTGCAGGGAATTCTGGTCAGTATTGACCTTTTTGTCTGGTAAATGGATGATAGAGCAGTGAAAAGCTTTATGCAATATATTGAACATTACTTTCATGTAGATGTTTGTTCAAATTATAATTTTAATTTGTATTTATTTTTTGTTTGAGTCCTCAATGGGTTCATCATAATTATTGTTTTTTCAATGTATAATTTGTCAGTATATCTTACATTTTATTCATAAAAAAGAAAGGTGTACAAAGTTTAAAGTACAATGTGATCTTACTACAGAGGTTAGAGGGCTGAGTGTGAATATGTGGTAGAGCCTTAAATTGGTTCAAGTACTATCTTGAGTATAGAAGTTACTTTGTTGAAACTAAAAACTTTGTCTCTGACAGAATGTGTATGACCTGTGGTGTGTCTGAAGGTTCAACGTTGGGACCAATACTGTTTAATTTGTACATGCTTCCATCATGGTAGCTAATAATGTAATGTATCCCACCAAAACTTTGCAGACAACACTCAGGTCAACGTTTCACAAACAGCAGGAGAGCATGGTCCTTTAGATTTATTGTGTCACTGCGTCAAACACATCAGTGTGTGGATACAAAACAAATTCTCCAGTTAAACTCTAACAAAACGGAAATCATTGTCTGTCACCTAGAGACTTAAAACTAGTAATCAGTAATTTTGGACTTTCTGTGGATTTTTACGATCTGAAATACATTTCTGAAATGAAAGACATGAAGTGGTTAATCTATTTTTCTTCAGCAGGTTAGACTACAACAGCCTTCTCACTGGGTTCTCTAAACATAGTCAAATAAACCTGCAGAATATCCAGAACGCTGCTGCTGGAGTTATCCCTAGAACCAGGAAATACAACCAGATGATATATATAGTTCAACGGTCTCTGACCAAGCTTCCTGTCACTCAGAGAATAGAGTTTGAACCATCTCTGCTTGTGCAGAAGTGTCGTCAGGGTCTTAAAGTACATCTGTGATATGATAGAGCCGTATCAACCACCCCAGACTCTGAGAAGCTCAGGTAGTGGTCTCCTGCTGGTTCCAAGAGTCAGGAACAAACAGGGCGTGCAGCATTTCAGCATTATGTTCCAAATATATGGAACAGTCTTCCTGAAGATGTGAGACAGCGCTTCATTCTAAGGATTAAACAGTTGTTTGTACCAGTGCATATGACATCGGAGTGAATGTAATCTCTGTTTTTAAGCTAACTAGTCATTGTTCCTAATAAAATTATTAAACTGTTATTTTACCTAAAATTTGTTTCTACTTTTTATTGTCTTTTTCTTCTTTCTTATTTTAGGATTTGCTTTTGTTTAAACTATTTAGTAAAGCTGTTGTACCTATTTAAAGTAACTTAAAGTAGCTTTGAGAAATATGAAGGTATAACAGAGAAAGGAGGCAATTCTAAATATTGTAGTGCATCAAGTAACACAAATTACCTTTGTGGAACAAAAACTCATGACATAATAAAGACTAATCCAATTACTGGAACTTTAAAAGTAGTGTGGGGAAAATGTGAAATAGGAACACAATCTGATGAAAAATATACTGTGATCTTTACTTTTAAATTTTACTTTCTACTATCTTTTTTCTGTCTTCTTGAATTATTGCTCTTAAATTTTTACTTTTAATATGCTCTTGAATTTTTATGCATTATCAATAAAACACAGATTTCTGTAATAATATTTCTCTCGCAACTTAGGCAACACAAGATGATGCTCCTCAAATGCTACCTCCCTTCCAAATGCTGTTCTACTAATCAATATTTTTTGTACAAGAGAAACCAATCTTCAAAATTTGTTCTATTATTTAGGAAATGCTAAATCAATTTCATGTTTATTTCTTTGACAAATAATTTTTTGGCATAACAGTCAATTTATACTACATTCATGGTCTTGAAATATAGCAAATTAATTTTATAGATTCTTTTTAAACATTATTCAGACTACAGACAGATAAGATATGTCTAAAAATCAGTCTGAATAATATTTAGAATATTTGTAAAATGTTCCCACATTCATTAGCCTAAAGATTTTTAAACTCTAGAATACAGGGTTACACTTAAAGCTGGGGTTTGTTACACCCAGGTAAATGTACAAACACTGAAAAAAAAGTAAAAAAACCAATTAGAAGACCTTCTACATAGGCAAATACCACAAGCTAACGTGATTCTGAGAGTGACGTTACTAGCAAACATCATGCCCTTGGCAATGTTGCAGAAAAAACATAATATTATACCCTGTCAAATGCAGGGGGAAAAATTGACGGCACATGCTGTACAAATGGGAGTTACTTTAAGCCCGTGCATGGTGTGCCAAAATGTAATAATTTTTTAAAAATTGTTTACCTTCAAAACAAACACTCGTAGTAACTGTTGACTGCTGATGCACATTTCTGATTCAGCAGATGACTTCAGGCGTCTGTCATCTGTTGTTTATTTGCAGCAGTCCAGGGTCTTTTAGTCAGAAGTCCACTCAGTGGGTGTACCTGTTTTACCTGTGTTACAACTACTTCCTCTGACTGTAATGAGAAAAAGGTTTTACCGGCGAATGCGGCTAATTGTTTGCGTACAGCATAAATTCAGTTTTGTTTTCTGAGGACACTAAAAGCTTTCCAAACAAGAGAGGAATTATATTCACCATTTGGACTTTATTGCATTTGTTTGCAACCAGCTCCTTAGTTGTGCATCAGCCTCTGGTTACAATGTGTGTGTATCTATCAGTGCCTTAAAACCTCAAACTACAAAGTTGTTTGGCAAGATTGTACAACTGCAATGCTCTTTTATTTGAAGAATGCACAGCCTAAAAACACAGAACTTGACTATTGAACTTACACATAGTGTTGTTGAATGTAGAATTATGTTTTGCTCCTAGCCTAGCTTTATTGTATTTTAAACAAACTGGTTGTAGGATTATGAAAGTAATAGTGTTCTAAACAGATTGCAACATATACGCCCCCCACCCCCCCAATATATACGCACCAAACAACATTGCACAATCACAGACACACAGACATAATTGGACCCAGCACAGCAGTCACAAGGGGGGACCCATCTGGAGGGGTTGTTTATGTGTGTATCTGTGTGTTATAAGGTACATTTCTCTTGCAGTGCACCCCTTAGGCCCTGGGCTACATTTGCTCCCATCTATCAGCCAGATGAGCTGTGTCCTTTTAGCACTGCTGACAACATTGGGAAAAAAATATAGAGTACAACAATATATTTATTTGTATATTATTACCCAAACATAAAGCCCCTTTTACGGGGGAAAGGGTAATGCTGCTGATGGAAACAGATGGCCCTGAAATTAGATTTTAATAATGAAAACTTTAGATGTTTTTTTTTTTCAACAAGGAAACATGTTCTCTTCTACTTAAACTCCACTGTAATCATCTCTCATTATGTTCCTTTAAAAAGGTGTATTATGAGGGCGACTGTTAAAGATTCGTGCTGCTCTCCAGTGCATAAAAACAGAGGTTGTATGCTTGTATTGAAATGGAGCTGTGGAACTATGCATTCATCAGCTTGCTTTTTAGTAAAGTGTGCTTTTACAAAAGCTTCTTAGCTGTCACCTCCCACATTACAGACTATATATTAACTGTGTGTGTTTTTATGCAGCCACCTTTGTATGGGATTATTTCTTATTTATATGGTCATGGGTGCGAATATGTTTCCAATATTGTTTGTGTTGGGGGCAGCCAGTGTTAATCAGATATTTACAAGCACTGCATATTAAATGCCTTTCAAACTTAAGGCTGAACAAGCTCCAAAGAAAACAATGTACTTTGTCAGAATGAAGGGACACTATGCACAGTTTTACTTGAGCAATCCAAAACAAACCTGAAAAATCTGTGTAACAACAAAACGTGTATTTACTGCAATCATATTTAACAACACATGACACCATTTTTGTCATTATTAAAAAGCAACTTAACAGATAAAATCTTTACATAATACCTTTGGTACATCAGATGTACACAAAATATCACAGGATTCAAAACGCTAACAATTAACTCTGCATGAGTCTTTGTTAAACACAGAAAGGTGAAACATTTACTGGCAGAGCCATGTGTTTTTTCTTTCTTTTTTTACTTTAAAACACTATTGCCCACCTACTCTGTCAGGTCTTACACATATTTCCACCACAGTGGTGCACCCCAAACAACTTCTCTTTACCCTGAAGGCAGCAGTTGCTGATGTACCTCTATTTCCATACTGATTCCCATTAGCTTTCAAGTGCCACTACTACCCATGTCTACTAGTCTGTCCATCTCCCCAGGGAGTGCACACATCTCTTGAGCCTCCCTGCATTATCCCCCGTTTCCTTTCACCAAACACATCTTAAAGGTCAGGCACCTGCAGGCAAGGAAGATGGAGGCACATGGAAAAAGGGGCTAGTGATGCTCCCAACTCTTGAGTCACTGCTAGAAGTGGTGACTTGAGAGGCGTGATGAAGCACGTATGATTTGTATTGATTACCAGTTAATAAAAACTCTGTTTTGTGTCTCATAACATTTCTTAAAATAGACTTACTCATTTAAACCCGCATTAAATGGTAAACTGCCATTTACCGTTTACAAAAGGAGATTGTCATTCTGTATCTCTATATGTAGTATATAAGGCCTCTTCTATACAGTAACCCATATAAAGACTTGATCCAGCATTTTTGTACTCCATTATTTATTGTATAATGTAAGTTCATTATGTAGCCCCTCTTTGAGCGACTGTTTTTTTCTTTTATCTTTTGAGCTCTCACTCCTCACACCACAGCTATCCTCTTCATCATTCTGTCCACCAATCCTCCCATTGCCTCTATGCATCCTCAGTTCAGTTCTATTTACCATCACTGCCTAGTTTCTGTCTTCTCTCTCTCATCCCTTCACACCCTCCAGCCAATTTCCTCAGAGTCCGCTCTCTAACATCTAGTTTTCTCTTTATATCACCACTGATCTACCTTTCATGCTGAGCTTGTACTCGCTCTGATGCCCTCTCCTTGTGTTTATTCTGTATGCGTGTTATTTGTATCCCCTACCTGCCATAGTGATACTCATTGCTGTGTGTAAGGCACTATCAGCCCTACAAAACCCTGAACAATTATTTTTGTCATGCGGCCTAGACTGAAGATTACAATTCACAGAGCAAGTAGCCTCACTGCAGGCACCATATCCAACAGATGTGTGTAATGTAGCCTTTTATCATTATGGTCCCATACTTACTCCGTTTGATTCTTTTCCCCTTCATTATATTCCCTTATTTAACGTTACCTTGCATGATCTAGATAAGACTGTGTTAAATGAGGGTAAATAGTTTTTGTATTTTTTTTAAATTTTTTAACAATTAATGTTTCTGGTAAAGTAACAAAAGGGCCCAGAACAAGGAAGCGGGAGGCAGGCCAACAAAACTAAGAGTGCCACAGAAGCATGAGGAACCTAATTTTACTGAACTGCAGCAGGACACAAACTGGGCCAACAGGAAGTCAAAACAGACAGCGACAATAACAATGATATGGCAGTGAATTACTGAAAAGCTCAGACTACACATTTATCAAGAGAATCCATGAAAAACTCCGAGCAGCTGTGATGATTGACGAATTAAGATCAGGTGTGATAAGGTTGACATTTATGTCTACATTTTTTCTCTTTTTCTGACCATTCCTGGCAAAACTGAAAGATGGCTCTGTCGGAAAATCTCAACTGATAGCAGGACCTGAATTCCTCAGAGCTGCTTCTGTGACACAAACAATGGCACTGTTACAAGTCACTTAAATACTCTTATTCATTTTTATATCCCAAAGCTTGTTTTGAGGTTTAGCAAGTCATCTTAACCGTGCCTACGTGCGTAAATGTATTGAGTTGCTACCCCGTGATTAGCTATGTCACTCTTTGTGTAAAAATATGGCTTACCTTATAAATCAGCCTGCTAGTGTAACATTGTGTCTAATCACCCATTGTTTTCCAACTTTTATTTTGTTTGTCTATAAAATACATTTTATAGACAAACCTTTTTACTTGGTGTAACAGGATTGCATATACATTATTCACATCTTTTGACTTTATATATAATATAGAGTACAAATTAAAATAGCACATAATAAGCAATCCATAATTATTCTAGGATTAAAAATGTAAAAATATTGGTGAATTTAATTTTCAAAATTTTCAAAATTACCTTAAATCTTGAAAAAGATTTGCCATATTTGACCTCCCTCCACATAAACCCTTATTCTGTATACACCACACAGTTACCTTTTGTTTTGTTAATATTCATTGTGTATTCTTGTTATTTTTTTGTCAAAGATTTATCTTAGAATGTTGTTCGTTTGAAAGAGCACCTGGTTAAACAGCTTCTGGAGGAGGTCGGTGAACTCTACATGCCGGCACTCTAGCCAGTTGGCCATGGCACCAAGGTTCAACTGCTTCACATTATCCTATGACCTCATCCCTTTCACTTCAAGCTAAAGACTACAACACTTTAGAGGACACATTACTTATCCACACACCTCACAGATTGTTTTTTTTCAAAACTCTCATTGGCAATTTTTTGCGATAAGGTTTTGAACCCGAGTCCTGTCTGAGCACAAAATTTGAAACTCTAGTTTTTGTGTATAAAAAAAAGCATGTATTTTGTATACAGTGGCATTATTAGAGAAGCAATGCTCACTCAGGTATTAAATATACACTTGGATGTTACATATAAGACACAACAAAGCTGTCTAAAGTAACACAAATCCAACATATCAATTTAAAAAACAGAGACTTTAACAAATAAGAATACAGACTACAGATTTCTTGACTTTGTTTTTTCCTTGGTTTGCAGCTTATGCAATGAATCAAAAACTTGACCAGTCTGATGGAGTAATTTAATCAATTTTTCTGGGGTAGTCTCTTGTTAAAATTGGGAGCATGACTGATGGTTCTTCAGGCCCATGAGAAAATGGCAGTACTCTCTCTGCTTTGCCCTCTGAACAAATGGTTTGCCGCCATTAGTTACAAGGGTACTTAATTAAAATGACTGGGATCTTATATGGATAGAAAATATAAAGGATAACTTCCACTCTGGCCATTATTATTACATGTTCTAGATGTAATGATAAATTGAACAAAGATATTACTACAAAACAACAATGTAAATAAACTGGAGCTGGTTGATTCAAATTTCAGAGAAACCTTTGACCCTTTCAACCTGTGATGTGTGAACTGTTCTAGCTTGCACAAGGTATTGAACTAAGAAGTTCACCAGACTGGGTCTTTGTTTAAAATCCTATAGGCTACACAGTTCGAGAGCAGTCCTGCCATATAGGAATACCGTGATGAGTAAAGTTGCATCACTTATTACTTACTGATCTGGGGAAAAGACTAGAGGCTAATTATAACAAATGCTAATGTTCAGATGTATTTTTATCCTTTGTTTTTCTTATTTTTGTTAGGACTGCTTTAAGAAGGCCTTCCTGCAAAATTTAGAAATAGATGGAATAGAATTTCCTAGTTCAAAATGCCAAGTAGATGAGAAAAAAGCATTGAATCATTTTTGAACCATTGTGTCATAAAGTGGTTCACTACCCGAAGATTCATTCAGTTCTCTTGGTTGACATATACTGGCAGCAGACATTGTTTCACCAAATGAAGCCGTGTCAATGTGAAGCATCCCTTGTATGTACAATAAAACCCCAATAACAATTATTTATGTATGTATGTGTGTTGAACATATGTGTTTTAGTACCTTATTAAAGATTCTGAGTAATTTATCCATGAAACAATTATCATTAAAAAACAATGTGGAATTCTTGATGTACTGACTATTTGGGACACTGTGCTTGGTGTTGTCAGGGTTTGAGCTTTTTTCCAGGTTGGCCTCGCCTTTGTAGTTCTGCACATGCGCTCTGCATCACCTTGATCATCTGTGCAGTATATAAGGAGCGGTGGATCAACTTCTAGTCGCCTGAGTATTAATTTGCCACCGATAACGTTGTGTTTCCTCAGTGCCAGTTCTCTAGCGTTTTCCAGTGTCTAGGTGCTAGCTAACTATTCCAAAGTAGTTCTTTAGTTTTCTCCAGTTTCTCATGAGTACTCTTTTAAAGCTCTCTCCTCATGTTTTTCTGTATTTTTCTCCAGCTCTCAATACCTCTTCTCAATTCTTCCCCAGGATCATCAACAGTTTCACGTCTCACCTTCTCCAGTTGCTTCCGATGTTTATCTTCCTCAGTCTGGGTCACCGCTCCTCATGCTCAGCTCGATCTGCTCGCTCCTGCAATAATCATCCCTCTGCCGCGAACTTCCTAGACAACCAAACCACGACAGCTCTCTAGATCTCAAGCCCTCTCATTCCTCCTGGCGTTCACTATCATCAGTCCAAGTAAGTCCACCTTCCACCATTACCTGAGTCCTCTGACTCAGCTCACCATTGTTGTCTCCACTCCAGAAGCCGCCCGGTCTCCCACCTCGTTCCTGTAACGGAAAGGTAACGGCTTGTTATCCCTTCTGGACAGCAAGGCAAAATTCATTCAATAAACTTTAGTTCTACTCCTGAGAGTTCTACATTTATGTGGGTCAGAAGACTCCACCCGATTATTGTTGTTTTTAAATAATTAATGTAACTTTTCTCTTGTGTGACAGCTTCTCTAATCAAACTGACCACTCAAACTGAGTGGTCAGTTTGAGTGGTTTGAGTGGTGTTTTACATTATAGCCACATTCAACATCGATACATGCTTCGGTAAGCAACTTGGGGTTAAGCTTCTTGCCAAAAGGTACATTGCCATGTGCCTGATTGCAAGACAACTACCCACTGTGCCACAGACACCCATAATGGAATGTGAACTCCCCAGCCATTTGGTTGGGAGACATTACTGTGGCCATTAACAGTCAAATCTGGAGTCCTACAACTGAGAAAATGTACACCAAATTTATCAAAAAAGCCATCATATTTTAAAGAGCATGATTTAAACACAAATAGGGCATGTGACAATTATTGCAGATGCTTCTATTGCAAGAACCTTTGGCTAAAGGGAGCCACTATTCTGAAGATGGATTGTTATCAACTTTGGCTAGTGTTTTATACAAATTGGTAAAGAAAAGAACATCTGATGGGAAAAGTTTTATTAGGCCATGGAACATGACTTTTAGGTTAGTGGATGTATTTCAACTCCAGCAGGATCAGACTTCTTATTTTCTTTGATCAAATATGTCATTCTCAAATGCTGGGAATGTAAGCCTAGCCCATAGTTACTCCTCAGACTCAGCCAGAAGTATAAGTTCCATCATAAGTGTGCCTAGATAATTCTGTTAAGTAGATAACTTTTAAATCACTTTTGTACGTGCTGACTTCTGCAACTAACAACATATTCACATATGTGAGAATATAAGAGGGTGTTAAAACTAAGTTTTCTCATAACTGACCTCAAAAAAGAGTAATGTAATTCTCTGGTCACATTATTGGAGATCATTGTGACATCAAAGTGTGTAACGAATTATATGGTTTCATCAAATGAACCATCATTTTCACAATATTCTGTTTTCACAAGTGTAGCTGTGCCCTCATTCTGGTTCTTAAAAAAATTTAAAAATTCACTTTTTAATGGTCCATGGGCTTTTTTATTGTAATATAGATCATATAAGCAAAATACTGTCCCCCTCTTGGTTTAGCTCACTTAAGCATGACTGACAACATGATACCACATAACATTATTTGCTGATCTAGACACGTCAGTGTCACATCAGTCACATAATTATGTGCTGAAACATTGCAAAGTGGGTGGTGAGTTTTGTCAGTCATCTCCAGCGAGCAAAAAAATCTAAAAAGACATGTTCAGACAGGCAACAGTTGCTGCCACCCAGACACTACTGCTTCCATCCAGTTGTCAAGTAGAGTTTTGAGATTTCAGGGGCACTTTTCATCAATTGTATTTTTCTTCTTTTAATTATTGTGCTACTGTATTACTGTGTTGAATAGCAAGTAACAATGGAGTGGAGGGAGGAAAGAAAAATAAGTTGGTTTTGCCAAATGTCAGTTATTTGCTGAAAATACTTTAAAGTTCAAAATGAATACAATAGAATAGACAAGAATAGAACAATTTATTAGTTTTGTTGGAAACAGTGATGGCTATTTTTAGTTAGTAAGAAATCCACAGCACGTTGTATCTGGCAAATTGAGTTTATTTCACATACAGCTGCTGTAAAAGCCATGTGAAGATGTAAACAACTCAGTGTTTTAAAATGTTGTCATGGAGCGATTCTCATTCATCAATAATTTAAAGCACAATTTTAACAGTTTCAGTCTTCCTTTTCTTGTAAATTCCATTTTACTTTTTATTAAATAAAATGGGATGTATTGCTAATAAGCTTACACTCAAGTTGAAGAAAACCTGGCAATAGCCCTTGCTGTAATTTTTTTAACTCTAATAAATAAAATGAAAGTAATACATGGTTTTCAGAATTTTTATGAAAGGAAATCTGAAAAGTGAGTTGTGTTTTCACCTCCCGTGAATCAATGTTAACTTTTCACTGTTTTACAGTTCCAAGTGTTCTGGAACACTAGCATAGGTCATCTACAAATTGGATTCCTATTGTTACCTTATTCAAACAAAAGGTCAAGATCAGTCAGATTAATTTGATGACTACTGTAAACAGCAATTAAAATGATGCAAGCAAAACTTTGGTCTGACTCTACTTGACTTTGATTGTGTTTTACATCTAAACCCCTTCATGCTGACTATTTAAAATACCAGTTACTTTAACAACCCTAGGCCCGAATCCTTTTTTTGATTAAAAAAACCCCATGATGTTAGCATGTTTCTCTGCAGACATGGTGTGTTCAATGTGGTGTGCAGTAATAGTTTTCTGTGACAAACATGTAGATGTAGAAGTGTGTTTAATTATAACGTTGTTTGATGAGCATATAATGGTTTGTATTCTGGATGGAACATTTTAAAAAGTTCAGTGGTTAAAAAGTTCTCTAAATATTTAAAGTGCTTGGAGGGTAGCATTATATGGTAAAGCACATTTTTTAAAGTAAAGTAAAGTTACATGTTCTATTTAAATCCTGTCTTAGTTTTTGTTGTTGTGATTTGTTTATAATTGATTTTCTAAGACTGTAAATCTTTATATTACACCTGTGGTACAAACAGTGTACAGAAACGGCAAAGGATTTGCTTAGATTTCAAAGCGAGGACATAGCATTAATCTCTGTCATCAGCTACAGAATATGTTTGTTTTTTCAATTGACAAGGAAATGATGAATTGCTTCATGAAATATTATCTTCCTTTAGATCTGCTGATCTGTAGAAGAAAAATTCCTGTTCCTTGCCACTACATTAGTTTCATTAGTGCTATTAAATGCAGGATAAAATACAATGCTCTGAAACAATTATGTCATAATTATGTCAGTCTGTGATGTTAGTACATTTCTTCTTTTTGCTTTGACCTGGTGTGACTTTTTCCAAGACTTTATTAAGTATTGACGTACACAGGTAAAAATAATATTATTATATTAAAGCACATTTTACAACATGTGAAAAAAAGCAAACAAAACAACAACAACAAATATCCCAATTCTAATTACTGAGCTAACTAAACAAGAAAGGAAATTACATTGATAATGATTACGTTTTCCCAGAGGGAACCAGATCTGTGCCTTTTACTGTAATTACTCTAAATTCATAATTATAGGCAAGGGTCTGAAAACAATTTAGTGTATGTGTATTAAAAAAGAAAAATATACCTTTGTTTTAAGGCAATTTGCCTTCTTTTTACAGTCTGTTGGAGGGTGTGGGTTCTTGGTGTCTTAAGTAGTACATGTTTTAATTCCCCTTTGTGGTTATTCTGTGGCTTTTTTCAAACCTAAAATTGTACATATGTACTAAATTGGTTACCCCCTACTAGCCATGAATTCTGTGGAATTTTCTTTAACCTCTTATCTAACAAAATCATAGTGATATTTGTAAGGAGTAATAAAACTCTGTAAACAGTTTTGTATTTATCAAAAAAATGTTAGTTGTGCATTCTTCTTTGGTGATTTATATGTTTAAATAGCTAGCAAGCTATATACAAGAAGTGCAAAGAAAGAAGACTTTTCTAATCAGGATAAAACAATTGTACAGAGCCGGTGAAAAGTACTCAACTCCTTGAGTGTTGTTAGCCTTTATTGATTTGGTAAATCAGTCATGATCAAAAAAATGTAGAGTTTTTGATATTCTCAGTCAGGCTTGCAGTTCTTGTCCCTGCAATTCTCCTCCATTCTCACTTTCTTGTAATTGTAACACAATAATGCAATAAATAGAATTGATTCTAGGCACCACCCAGCCTGCCACCTTATTGTGGTTTGAGTACCCTGATGATCTTAGGATCTATATTTACAGATTGCTGATGACTGAGCCTTTACTCACGAACCTCGGCTCAACACTGGCAGAAGACAAGACATGTGGAGCTACAGTTGTTGGGTGCAATGTGGGGACAGTGTCTAAAGTAGGGGACCCTTCTTGTATGTCTTTGAGCCCCCTCCTTAACACCGCCTCTGAGGGATGCTGTTAAGCTCAGAAATAAGTCCTATTGAGTCTTTTTGGCCTGTGAATATGAAAGCAGGTGATAGTAACTGGTCGTACAACCAGACTGTGGCTGGAGTGGTTGCATTGGAGGAGAACAGTCTTATCATAGAAAAAAAAACTTCTGCACAGCTTTGACGCAGCTCTACCATCTGGTGTCTCAGAAAGGGGAAGCTGTGCAAACACTGTTTATGCTTGGAGATGATGTGCGGCTGACCTTAAGTTAGGGTGCCATGGGTCAGTGGGTAGAAAACTTTGAAGACCTTTTCAAACCCACTTGCACTTCTTTCAGCCAAAGCTCTCTAATCTCTAGGGGCTGGGTATGCATCTATGTTTATGTTTATGCATTTACCAGATGTTTTTATCCTAAGCAACTTCAAATGCATATTCAACATTAATACAAGTAATTAGTTGTGGAATGGCTCATCAACAAAGTCTAAACTATCTTGAACATGGTGTAGGCACAACTAAATGACAATCCATTAAAGACCAGAGTGTCCGAGTTGTTATACTTACATAAACTTTAATACACGTTAAAAGACTATTAAAGTAGATGGGAGCTGTACCCTTACAGACTTTGTATACTTTAATTTGTCACTGGTGAATCTTTGGTTAAAACATGGTTGTGTCTGAAGTTAATCACAGCAGGTGGAGTACCCAGACATTTTACTCAAGTAAAAGTAGCCATAGTTTGTAATAATACTACTCAAGTAACAATGAAAAGTATGGTCCAGTAAAACTACTCCTATGTTTTCTAAAAGATTACTGAATTAAATGTAACTGAGTAAATGTGTTTAGTAACTACCCACCTATGATATAATGCCATAGTGTAGAGTATGAGATCAAATCAGTTGGTATTGTATTCCCTTAATCAAACCATATCCTCTTAGAATCAGTTTATAAAAGGACATATATCCAAACATACAAGTAAGTATATTACGTTGATGTAGTTTGGACACTGCATTTACAATGCTGATCAAAAGAACAGAAAAAAAAAACTAACCACACCCTATACAGGAAATCTAAGTTGATGCTCTGTTATCCGTGCGTAAATGTTTCTGCTAATATTCATTACTCTGCTAATTCAAACTAAAGTAGTGCTGCACATTGTCTGACGTCTCTAATACAATAACTTGGTACTTTATTGTTTCTTATGCATCCCTACCAATAAGTAGCACTTTATAGTTCATACACTTTTTCATTTGTTGTGATTGCATTTGAACTTATATTCAAATTTAAAAACAACTGGATGATAACTTTAATTAAACAAATGGCTGTTTGAATGATCTGCAGGAAAGGTCATTTGATCATAAATAGCTAAAACATTGCTAAGAAGTACAGGTTAGTGTGCATGTCTAGTGAGCTTTTCAGGAGTGTGTGTGGCTGACTTTATGGCTGGGAGGCATAAAGATAGGAGAAGGGCATTATTAAGAACCATCTGCTTTCCTGCAGCGTCAGAAGGTCGTGTGGACACACACAGCTTGTTTTTCTAGATGCCTTCAGGCAACTTGAAAAATTCTAATGGTTAAACTGAAAACTTGTGGAGGTTTATAACAATTTCAGTTAGTTAACAAGTCTTGAAACACTAACACACAAAATTCAAACTTCACAGCAAAGTTAGACAAACATACAAATTGTAACAGGCAAAAGAAAGGCTTTACGTCCAAGTTGAACAAAAATCCAAAGTTTCTGAAGTTTTAAGCTCAGTTTTGGAGACAAGGCTCAATTCAGTTGAATGCTAAGGATCTGAAGATATGTTTTGACATCACCGACAATTTTAAAGATCAATTTACATCCGGGGTTCATTTATTTGTTTCTCAGTAAGGTTGTTGGAAAATCTTTTTTTCAAGCCTGAAAAGAAGCAACTTCTTTTATCTTGTCTTCGGAGATCACTCAGCAGTTGTAATATGACTGGCTGAACTCAATCCTTACATGTCCACTTTAAATCCAACAGGAATTTAGATTCACTTGTTGAATTGTACATTTTTAATCTTCACAAGCTGTACCACGTTTTTGCAGCACCAATTGTAGACAGCTTTAAAAACTAAATGTGTGACTAATTAAAAAAGTAAAATAAATAAACAAAAGACATGCAGTATTAATAAAAAAAACGTATCATTCTGCACAGCTCTCTTACATACGCACCTTCTACTTTCATGCACATATGTATTGTTTAGTATTGTCACAGAGGGCATTACACTGTGATGAATGTCTTTTAGAGAAATATCTGGATTATATAGAATTTATAGGTTGGCCTGAATATTTCTGACAATGGAGAATGCAATAAAAAGCACTTCAGAGAGCGCAGGAACTTGATTGAATTTCTTTTGGGTTACTACCTTGATAAAAAATTGTTTGACACAAACACATCTTGAGAAGAAATAAACCAATCATAGAACAGCAGTATGAATCTAAAACAATGCTGTTAGCCATGATGACTGCATTTTCTCAGATGAGTGCCACTTTATGTAACTCACAAGGCCTATTTCTTTCATTTGGTTTCTTTTCCGCAAATAGTCTATTGAAAGCTGCAGATGCAACAACACTAAGAGAAAAATACCGCTATGCAGTGGCCACTATTACATGCAATCAGTTACGCCTGCAAGTCTGCTTCACACAAAGAGATGCTTTAGATTTATTCAGGATATATTAGGACAGGCAGATGAAAATAAATGACCCTTCCTAAAAGTTAAAGACCATATAATGCTTTCCTGCAATTAATCAGTCACTTTAAAGAGATATTTCAATTTGGAGATGAGATGTTTTTTTTCTATGATGCAAACCATGCAACTGTACCTATGATATTTTCTTAAAACCTGCTATTTTACAAAACCTTAACAATCTCCAGCCAGTGCATTGAAAAGCAAAATTAAACAATCTTTTCATCTTTCGATAAAATACTTTTGATCTTAGATTTACTTTGTTTGCATCACAGCCCAATTCTCTTTCTGTTCTGCCCAATGACCCTGTTTTTTCCCTCTTCTCTCCTCTAGTGGCATAAACAGACAGTAATGGCATCTGCATTTTCCTTCCCCTTCACTGGTCCTTCACATGGCTCAGCAGCATAACTTGACAGCTCCCTTCCATGTGGGTTCAATTGGTAGAGCTGAAAGTCTTTTGCAGCATTGGGGTTTGGTCTGATGAATACGCCTTTTACCTTTTGCCCTTAAGCTGTAAGAGAACGAAGTGATGCCAAAAAACTAAACGAAACATGGAAAAAAGCAGCAAACTAAGGATGAGGAAATGTACAAGGCAGCTTTAGAATGCTATCCCTAAGCACTGTGAGGTCTCCTTTAGCTGTTACCAGTGTTGATGTTAGGTTTAGAAAATAAAGCTTTATGTTTTTTTTATTATTAGACCTAAACATAAAAATTTAAAGAAAAAACATATGTGCTGAATTCTTTCGGAGGCTCACATCTCGCAGATGTGAGGTACTGATAAATATAGGTATGAGTTGGATTTGTGACAGCAAATATTTGATGAATGACAGCTGGTTGTTGGGAATTACAGTGAAATTGTTGACAGGCAGCAGGGGTCATGGTGGAGTTGTTAGTCATGATGGAAACATCTCACAGAGCGCAGATTTAGCCTTCAGAGGGGAGAGGTTCTCTGACATATCAATGTGGCTTCCGCAAATGAATGCCTCACACTGTGTACTGCCAGAGGGAGAGAAAAGGTGAGGTTCATTGTCATCAGTATAGCAGTGGTAAGTAATACAGCTCAATGACAAAACAAGGACGTCTCTAATAAAACTGGGAAGACAGTCTAAGTGTAAATGAATTCCACAAGAGAGAGTGTTCAGTTGCAACAGTAAACAGTATTGACAGATGATACATTTTCAAAAATGTATGGATGAGCAATCTTGGTGTAAGGACTAGAAGCCATCTGAGCCTTTCCTGCTGTGGAATGAGCCCTTATGAGCATATTGCTGAAAACAGAGGGACGGCTTTAGCAGCAATGAGTGGTGCTGTGACAGTGGGCAATGTGTGAACTTTAAACATGGATTTGGTTCATTTGTGCAGACGTGACACATGACACGCATCAGTTGTGGCTCAGGTGGTATTGCAGGTTATCAAATAATTGCAGATCAGATTTTAAAGGATTCAATATCCAGTCGTTTTTATTTGCTGAAATGTCCTGAAGGTAAAAAATATTATACTTCCCATCAGATTATACTCAGACATTCCCATTAGACCTTCTTTTTTCTTTGTATCTGCACATGGTAATCTAAAACAAGGACACAACCATGGATCATTAGAGTGACCGGATGTCGAGCTTTGTGCAGTATTTTCTATCCCTTCTCTCTTGGCCCTAGGGTTGAGATGCTGTACTTCATTTTCACTGCTCCATTTTTCTAAAGTTAACACCACCGATCTGGCTTAAATCCAGTGGATGCGAAGAAGCACACAATGAACCCACAGGAGGTTGTGATAATCCTGCTGCACACACTTTGCACCACTTTTGCTGCTTAGATATGGCTACTGAGAAAAAAAAAACACCAAATGGAGAGACCTCAAAAGTAACCAAGAAACTGTGAGTTAGTAAAGTCACTAAAAGTGTATACTCAGAGAGTTTAGGATTGACATTACATTTAAAAGAGAAAATCATTACAGTTACCTAGATCACAAAGTTTTGATGGATGTTTAAGGAGATCAAACATGTCCAGTTTGTTTTACTTCAGTGTTTTATTTTTTAAAAATAGTCAGCGAAACTTTATCCTAATAAATATCTAAAATTTTATATTAGATTGTAAGGTTATATGTTCATTTGTATACAAACATTTCAACCATACTTCGTTACTTAGGAAAGTATGTGATAATTATCTATATACAATGTGTTATTTAAATGTGAATCAGAGACTGTGTAAATAAAACTTAACCTTTTGTATTATTATTATTATTATTATTGTTATTGTTATTGTTATTATTGTTATTATTATTATTATTATTATTATTATTATTATTATATTATTATTATTTATAAAAATGTGAATCAAAAACTGATAATTATTTTGTTAATATAAGTTTTGTCTGGCTTGTAAAATGTTTTTAAAGAACCATCTTTTTACGTTCTTCATAAATAAAACATTAAAATTGTACATTATTGGAACCTGTGGAGATAAATCCAAGGTCAAAAACCTTAAATGATGAATAAATGTAGTTACAGGGATTTCTTTAGACATACAGATAAAACTTGCCTCTGGAATTTTAATGATGTTGCTGCAGGCAACATAAAGCATAATGTCATACTTGTTATGGCAAAAAAAGAAAAAAGAAATAAATAAAACAGTAACTATTGCTCGGCCAAAATACAGAACTGCTTCATTTCTCAGAAAAATCATTTGGTCATTTCACATACTGATTTGGAATAAGGTTCAGTTATTTCAGTAAAATCCAGTCCAGATTTACGTCACATTCGACACAGTTCAGTTAAACCCAAATTATGAGGCATTTCACCCAATCCTCAAATGGCACTTAGTTTGTATAGAGCTGCTTTTAAGCAGTTTAAAAAAATTAACCAATAAAGTGATCAAATATAATAGTAATGTCTATGTAACTGCACAACCGATTATGATGTGAGAAATTTATTTATTTATTTAGTTTTGCTGCTGCAGAATCACATTAGAAAGGTTACACTGCAATATCAATGCAGCAAGATAAAGGTGGTAATGTGCCCATTCTTGGAGTCATCCATCCAAAAGACGGTAAGGATATTTAGAACAAGGTGAAAGTTGTGTATACATTTATGGTTGGACGAAAGAGAAAAAAAAAATGGATGTCTTATCCCAGAAGGTTTTGGAGGCTGCTTGATATTTGTTGTTGGTCAGAGAGCACAGCTGTACATAAGACAACATAATGGCTTACCAAACCCTGCATACATCTCACTATGTAGGCTGTGTGGATTTTCACCTCCCGCAACAGCCTTTTTCTATGTATAAAAAATAGGTTTTTAACTATGGAGTAAGATCGCTTTCAAAAAGGAAAATGTACAACTCTAACATTTGTATTCATGTTTAGAGGTCCATTCATTTATTGTACCCAAAACTCTTGTTTTAATGGGAGTTTGTGTCAAAAAGCTGTGAGTTGAAAGTCTTCTGAATACAACTCTAATTTCTACGACTACAAACTCTTCCTTTCTCTGTGGACACAAATTGAACTTTGTCGGTACGAGTGAAAAAATGTTACGGTGACGTCACAGGGGAGAGTAATTGATCAGCGATCTAATCAAACACAGCCCTTAAATTAAATTGAAAGTATTTGATATTCTTAGATACAGCCAAAAAATAATGTGAAGATGTACCATAAAGTGAAAATTTAAGTGAATGTGTTTGAAATTAGGATGCTTGTGGACTGGGGGTTTTCTTCACAAATTTATATTCAGATAGATCAAGTAGAAAATGAAAAGAACTGGATGAAAGAAGAACATGAAAACAATTCCCTAATTTTCCGATGTAAGATCAAAATGGTCCCACACTGCAGAAATTTTTCGTTTGCCTTGAGGCTGCTCCAGAGTTGACGCTGTACCGAAAAAGATCAAGAATTATCTTGGCAAATGCATCCCGTTGACAGATTCGCTTCCTTATAAACACAGTTTGAAGCCTCAGTGACATTTCCAAAAGTTGCTGTATAGGTCAGTAGTAGCTCGCAAGCTCAAAAATAAGTTTCAGTTTTGGTTGATTTTGGCGGCCAGTGTGGACAAAAGCGCTAGTGTTTTACCTTAAGATGAGTGCATGTCCCATAAGGGCCAGCACATAGCGTCGTAAATCTCCCGGTCGCCTCCACTTGGCTTAAAGTAGTTTTCAGTTTGCAATGGCTGTGTGACCGATGAATAGCAATGAGGTAACAAATCTAATTGTGGTGAAACAATGTCATATGATGATATTAAAAATAAAAAAAACAAGCGATGTGACGTATGCCGTAGAGCACTCAGCACATTTGTAGTTGTTTTGACCCATGACAGACGTGTCATTCAACGAGCCGTAAGTCGATGTATAATCACAAAAGTTATAAAAATATTTTATGAAGGATGAAAAGTTACTTAGTGTTGCTTTAAACCTCACCAACAAAAACATTCGTACCACACACCTCCCACACATGTGATCATAAAGTATGTTGTTCACTTTGTTGAGTCCCTAATGCCACTACTGAATGTTGTAGCATCCAGCTGGATGTCAGTAAGATGTCAACAACTCTATTAAAAGAAGTTAACTGGCTACTGTTGTCTACAACAAACCTTAGACAAACTTAAAAAAAAAAAAAACAGCTGCACACAGTGAGAACGCAAGCAAAAACAACCTGTTTTTTTCGCCTACTTACAATCTCTTTATTATCTAGTTCATAAGAACCCAACAAACAATGCTTTTTTTTTTTAACAAAAAATTTGTAACCAGATAATTTAAAACCAAGACCAGATGTGTTTACACAAATATTACTACAGGGTTGCTACAAAATATTTAACTTAGCAAAGCAAAAAAATCTGACACGTTATGCAGTTTGACCTTATTGACATCTTGTGAGATGTATTTTAATTCTCTTTGCAACAAGCCATTCACATGCTTTTTTCTACTTGTAGGGGTGGTGATTCAGAGCCATCAGTTTATTACTGGTCTGGACAACGATATGGTTTTTAGTTGTCTATTCCTATAACAGCTCCATGATAGGACCTAAATTGGCTCCTCTTGGTGTGAAAAAATAGGGAGCAACATGAAACTTGTGTTTTCCCAAATCACTAAACCCGAGACTGGCAACATAATAGAGAACTCAAAACCTTATTAAATTGGTTTAGTGAGCTCATTACACAATTCCGCCATAACAACAAATGTGGAAAAGGCAGAGAGGGAAAAGAAAGCGGTAACATATGTGCTCTGGAACATCTGCTGCCCTGGGGGGTGGGCAGGGACCAGCAAAGCTCTATATCTCAGAAGGATAATACATTATCATGATTGAATGACTAAATAAACCATTAAGTCATATTTAATTAGTCTAAACCCTGGTAAGTTTCAGAGAGTTTATTGTTCATCTGTCTTATTAATACAAATGCAGCAAAAGGTTATTCAGTATGGTAAGATACTGCTTTTTACACACTATAAAACTCTCTGCATCACTGTTTAATGGCTTACAATACAGTAAGCAAAAAGAAAATAATCTTAAATAGTCAACCGTGCCATTAAAAAAAGTTCTGTAATAATTGTTTAAGCTATCAATCTAACAAAAATCCCTCTAGGCTTATTGTAAAGACAGTACACTCTTAATGCATTTAAGTACAATATAATAAAATGTGTCTGCAGGCAAAACAGCTGCAGTGCACATTATCAGTGTTGGATTTATTATTTTGCTAAAGTATTTTGTCTTATGAAAAGCAGCCTTCATTTAACTTGCTTGCATGCAAATCATGCCTAAATATGCCCAAGTCTTTGAAATAAGTTACAAAATTGCTTGTTGATGTGATTAATTTCTGAATGAAAGATGAGCCACATTTGAGTCTGCGGGAGGTTGACAGTAGGTGTAAAGCGCACATATTCTTTTTGCATTTAAATTCTTTTGATAGCTCTTCTCCCCCGAAGCACCTTGATTGGTTTTCTGCGTTAAATAACGTGTCACTAAACCAAGACAAGTTGGAACTTAAATATAAAAAATGACAGAACTGATGACGAAATTGTGAAATGTAGCTCCTGTCAGTAAAATAACAGATCTGATTTCAGCACAGTAGCAAAAAACTGCAAATTTCCACAGGATTTAAAAGGAAATGTATGTAATTTTAGTTATGTAAATAGAATGCAAGCAGTATATTTTAAACTTATAAAAAAACTACCAAAGCCAAAAATAGGCTTTTTTGAGGTAAACAGCAAAAAATATCTGCATGTTTTTACAAATTAAAATTGTTGTTATCATGTAATACTGCTAGTGTTACGTTAATGTCAGATCAGAAAACTATATGTTATATCTTCACTTTTTACAGTCACTCAAAGCAATCAGAAGCTATGCTTCAATTGGGTCGAAGTCTTTATTCTTCCAAACACTCCTGCTCTTTTTCTAATTTGTTACAATGACATTACAGACTATGTAAAAGTTACATAACATACATAAATACTAGTCACATATGTCAAGGGTTAAGTCTTTCCTGATTAAGTGTAGAAACTAATTTATGACAAATTTAATCAATACTCCAACAAAATACTTTCCTAAAAGTCATAGAGTAAAGACTGATATTTTTTTCCTATTTGGGCTTTTTTTTGTTGCTTTGGAGCAGCAGTGGTTTTTACCTTGGAGCTCTGCTTGAATATCTTGTTTCCCCATCCTCTCACTTGTTGAGATATGAGCACTGACCTTGACTTTGGCAAGTGGGGACAGCAGTGCTTAAAATGTTTTTGTGAAATTTCTTTTGTGATCTCCTTAATGAGAATATGATGGCTCGTTTGATGGATTGGATGATTTAACACAATTCTGTGTTTTCACTGTTTAAGGATTTTGGCCCTCAATTTGGTGTCTTAGTGTCCCGTCTTTGCTTTGTAACCACTACCACACTAATAAATGCAAACTTAACGTTTTCAGACGTGCTGCATTTAGGCTTTGACTGTTTTGTTTGTTTAATTGTATTAATGCAAAGGAGTGGCTGCTAAAATATAAGATTAGGTTTATTACCTGGTCAAAGAAGTGGATGGTTGACACGAGATCATTTTGGGTTGGATAGCTTGTTTCTTTTAAAAAATGACAAATTTATAAAAAAATTCACTACGTTTTTACTTTTGATACAATGATCATACAATGATCTGAAACAGGTGTTACAACTATGCAAAAAATAAAATCTGTTTAGAAGGGCAAGTACTCTTCCAGAACATTTTACATTTTTTTGTTTTGTATTGATGCAATAACTCTTGTCCTAAGAATATGCCCCACAATAATTAAGTACAATTTTATAGCCTACATTAAATTGTTTGTGTTAATGTACTGGAAAAAGAATTAGAATATCCTGAGCCCAATCTAAGCTCTGCAAAAGTATGTAAGGACTGTATAGGAACATTTGAAGACCAAAAACAACAAAATATGGCCAAAAGTCATTATAGATTTTAATTTGTTTAGCCTGTACTCCGTTACTGTAAATTGTGATAGGTTTCCTTTTTGTGTATGCCAGATGATAAGAATAGAGTGCTTTTAACATAATCCATGTGCAATTTTAGGTTTTCAGAGGCATTTACATTGGATGAAGTGTTAATGCTTTTATTTCTCCTACCTATGGTGACTTCGCCTACATCAACAGATTAGGTAAGATTGAGGCCCTGGCAGCTTGATAATAAGAATTTGTTCGAAAAAAAAAGAGAATATTTAGGGCTTGTAATGAGCTCCAGCCACCTGGAGTACGAAACAAAATCAGTGAAAACAGGCGCGTAAAAGAACAAAAACGGATCCTTCTGTAATTGACAGGAGGAAGAAAAACAATCCATGCCACCTTTTTTTCAAGGACATTAATGATGTGCCTTATGATGTTATTTCCTTGCTATTAATCTGATTTTATCAGTCATATGTTTACAAACATTGTTTTCCTCTTCCTGTTGAAGTTGTAAAAGTAAAAAAGCACTGGTAATTGTATTTGCAAACCTTAAAAAGATTTCTGCTCTCATTTATCCCCCGATATCGAACAGCATTTGCTCCGTCTCATTGAAGTCACCACATGCATATGCATGGTGTTGAGTTGTTTTGATTTCCCAGAATGTTTATTTTAACGTCTTTTTTTAGCTTTACTCATAATTTTGTTATTCCAAAGCAGATTGTCTTGATGTTCAAAATTATAATGAGATTTATTTTTCTAGGACACCATCGGAAATGAGGCGGTTTTAGTCTCAGTAGGATGTTTCAAGCACTCATCCGTTGCTTTCTTTTTTGTTTTTTTGTTTTTTACATCGAGTTAAACAACAAAAAAGGAACTTGACAGACAGAACGAGACAGTAAGTTTTTGAAGGATTTTAAAATGTAAATACTACAAACAGTTTTTTTTTCCCCTTTTAGCTGTTCAAAGGAAAAAATATTATTTTATTACTGGTATATCTTGGAGCAGTTAGCTTCTTATGACATATCTACACTCTGTCTATTTGGTGTTTTATGTGTCTTGGGAAGAAAGAGATTTATCTATTATTTAGTATTCATTATTATTTATTTTATTCAGGTATTTTTAGTTCATATATTCAATTCTGAGGTAACATTAAAAGTTGTCTATTAAGTTAGCATCTGGTCCAAACCACGCATAAACCCAACTATTTTTAAAAACTGTGAGGTAACATAACACTCGCTCTTCATATCCCATATATGTTCTTTCTCTGTCACATTATGACATCCATGACATTTATTTTCCTGAAATGTCTCTTTTAAACATTCCTTTCTTAATATGTGTTTAATCAAAAATAAACTCTCTTGCATTTAAAACAACAAAATGTCTTCAAAAGGAGCGTTACCTAAAGAAGGTCTCACTTTTTAATGCTTCTAGAACACTCAGGTAATAATATGGATCACATGTTCTATTCTGATAGGAAATATTCTTGGCTGTAAGTTCTTAATGTCACATGTTACTACATACTACAAATAAATCTCAATTGTAACAAAATCATTTTGAAGTAATCTTCTGCCACAATGTTTATGGCAGTAGTGAAAAAAAATCTGTTAAAAAAAAGTGTATTTTTTGACAAAACTTTTTAGGTCCTACTTTGCCAAATAATGAGACCAAAAGAATGTTGAACATGTGCACCAAACCGTTGATCTGCCCTTAACAGGTCTAGCTTCAGACCGTGTCAAACATATTCATTCTTGGCCCCAGAGTTGCTATGTGCTGATGGACCTGCATCAACAGGCCTGCTGCAGCCCTTTTCCTCAATGTGGAGTCACCAAAATGCCAAACAGACACGGTTGAGGAAGTAACATAATTCATTTCAAACTGGGCCAACATGAAAATTAGTCCAGTGGATTAAGTGAGACTTTTCACTTCAGTCACCGGCAATCAAAGTAATGTGTGAGGTGACGCTTTAACCGACTTTGTCAATTATCACTCCTCACAAGAATTGAAATATATTCGTTCTAATGAAGCGCAGTGGTATGAAGTGATAAAGTGTTATAAAATTCCTAGTAAGTGAACACATTTTCTTTTAATTCATAGTTAAAATACGCAATCTTTGTAACAAATGTTTTTTATCATGCAAAGCTGGTTTTGTGTTGGGAGCAGTTTTGTGCACATATGCTTTTTTCTTTAAATCAGCAGCAGCTCTGGACTCATATCAAAGAAGGTACTTTCTCTTGAAGTTGAGCACGTCTGAGTAGTTGCTGATTTGAATGACAACCAGGAAGGCCTACAACTACAATAACAACAGGAAATCGACCACCTTTTGTTGCTCACCAAATAGCTCTGTCAGTTACAGTCTACTGGAGCGCAAGAAGGTGGATTTGGTAGACCTGTTTTCCTCAAATGGAAATTTGTAGGTTAGAAACTACCTCAGTCAGCACTGTTGCAGACAGGCATCAAACCTTGTGAGCTGAGCTGATCAATTGATATTAAAGTGGAAAAAAGCTCAACTTTTATCTTGCCCTAACACTTACTTAGATAGTCATTCACACATTTCTTCGCACAGCAGCTCTTGCACTTCTTTCTCTCACCTGCGCTTGCACGCACTTTTCTCCTTGCCTGCAAGGAAAGGTTTAAATTGGCACTATGACAACTACTGTAGCTGCTAATGTCAGAACTGATTTTACAGCTACGGGGCTCTAAAATGTCTGATCAACACAGCTCAGGCTAACAACTCTCAACAGCTTTTAAATTTTATGTATCAGCTGGGTGGCAAAATGAAGACTTTTGTGTTAAATGTATTAAATGATAAAATGAGCTGTTCCCCCTTCTACTTCTTTATAGAGATAATGCTAATATCAGTATCTTAACATAACTGTGTTCAGTTGTATTGCCATATTATTGCACATTACTTATGACAGAATCTGTCTTATATTTCATAAATGTTTAAAAAATTATAGACAGCTTTCAATTTGTATGATATATAAAATGTATGCTAGTGATATGCACAATTTTACCAAATTCAATTATTCAAACTTGTTACAAATGTTTTAACACCATATTTTCTATCAATATTAAAATTTCTCACAGCAGTTATACCATAACGGACCTGTTTAGTTGTAGGAAGTTTGAGCCTTTAAAAAACACTAGGTTGGGATTTCTACAGCTTCTTTAAAATCCAAGAATCATTGGATTGTAGACGTGCATAAATAGTCTGCATTGCTGAGATGGCATTAGAGAATAAAACATCAAAACCAATTAAGTAATTTCAAAAATATTTAACAAAAGCAAGGTAAAACCCTGTTAAAACGAACATGTTTCCTCTCAGGTAACTGTATCCTTGTAGATATGCCTCAGGGTGACAAGCTCAAGTCCTGGAAAGAATTGTAACATCCCGTAAGACTTTAATGCAACATATATTAGACACTGAATTATTGATACAAAAAGCCTGGAACACATGGCGTCTCATAACTGAACCAGAGAGTTCAGCTAATAAGTGTTTAACATTGTAACCGAACTGGCACATTTCACCAGTTTGAAATGGGTTTGCATTAATGCACAAAGCGATTTCTGATGTGTTTAAATCTATTTTGTACAGCTCTTTTTTTTTCTTCATGTAAATGTCTGCATGTCTCGTTGAAGGATTCCAAAAGGAGCATTTTTTCCACAGCAGGATCAAGCCACAGCGGAGCAGAGAAAAGCCATCTGCCCCAAGAATTGCCTTGAGTCAAACATCTTGAGCAGCAAATGGGGAAGGTACTCCTTTTGTAGGGCCTGTGGAGTTTCAGCAATATGTCCCTTTTTGTTCCTTCTGAGTGCAACTCTGTCTATTTAGCCATTTGAGTGATTACAGCTTTGATAAACTTAGTGCTGGAGCCACATAGTAGCTCTGAAAACTATTTATTGCATTTCCACAATAAGGTAATCAGTCAGTGTTTCAATACTTTTACGTTTGCACAGCTGAAATTTTCAAATAATTACATTCTTTCAAGCCACACTACGACTATAGGATTTGCATAATGAAGTGCAGCATTAAGATTTATTTTGTTCATATGGTAATTAGAACAAAAAATCCCGTCCTTTGTAAATGGAGGGTTATTTTTAGAATTACATTTCAGCTGCTTTGTATTTTTTAAGGTTGCTTCTTTTTTATAGTAAAAATTGCCTTAGAAATAGACTTTCATTTCAGGTCAATACAATGCAGGCCATGATTATTCTAAATGCAGAGAGAGTAAGATGGAATTGCCAATAAATACAAGCTTTTGTTCAAAGGTTTCTTAACAAGCCAGTTCTGTCAATCCATGGGCCCTAAAAGCAAATGTTAGTGGTCTGTCTGTGGAATTATTAATCGATCCTAGCTCAAATATTTTCCCGTTCCCTCCACTGCAATGGCCGCTGTTTCATTTCTATGGCAAGCACGAGCTGCCATTTGCAGACTAAGAGAGCAAATGTTAATTTGCCCCATGTGCATTTCTGAACCCTAGATTTGGGAGCTGGTGGTAAGGAGAAGGTGGGCTGACTTGGGTATTTACATAGGATAATATGATTGAGTTGTTCCCATAAATTTGTCAGTTCTCGTACCATTTCTCACTTAAGGTATAATAAGCATTATTTTTTGTTTTTGGTGGCTATAGTTATCAGGTGAGGGAGACAGGTTTTCAGATTATTTAACACAATGATTTTTTTTATTTTTTTAATGTCCCAGTAATTACAAATGAGAGGTGTCAATAATTTTATTTCATCGATAATGTAAAAGTCTGTTATATTCCCATCTACAGATGGATGCAATGCAAGGGAAGTACGCAACTTTAGAAATGTATCAAGTCGGTGTTAGTAAATTGTCTTGCAATCTGGTATTTATATGTTTGTGCCAAGTAAAATCAAACATGCTTGTAGGTAAGAACTGCAGTCTTAAAATATGGTGTATATAGATGTCACATCTAATTTGTTTTACTCTCTTAACTGTGATTTGAATTGTACATTGTTTTGTGTTTTAATTATTCATGATCACTCGTGAACCCACGAAAATGGCATATGCAAAATTTTGTTGCATATTTCGACAACAACCAGAGATTTAAAAAAATGTTCTAAAGTGAATCAAAAAAAAAAAAAAAGATAAAAATAATCAGCATCACTAAGTCATCTCCTGAGTAGCAAAACAGCATCCAGTGCTGCCAAAAATATCTCTTTTTCAGAAGTTGATGCATTATGTATTCCCATTAACGGCATGTCTCTGTCAGTAATTTTTTTGCGAAGATTCAAACTGTTCTCAAAAGACACGTCTTGAAATCCGTCTTTGAATTGGACCTTAGGTGGTTGCAGCACAAATGTGAGAAAGTGAGGAAATGCACATTCGCTTTGCTATAAAGCAATCAAAGGCTGAGAACACCAACTTTCAGCTATTTACTGGGTGTCACTTTTTTGTTTTGTTCTATTCCACCTTTCATTGATAAAAGTAAAACCTGCAAGAAATTTTTTTTAAAATATGCTCTGATGCATAATGTTTTAGGTTCATGCATTTCTGTTATTTTCTTCCCTTTTGTGGAGAGGAGAGTATTACTTTTCAAACACACCACCACACCAAATTAGAAATGGACATTTCCAAAGGTCGATGTGATTGATTTTAAACTTGGGTAGCAATCTTTTTTCCAGAAACTGAATAGTTGTCTCATCCAAAACTAAATGGTTTTACACAGGAGAGGAGGAAAAGGGAAGGAGAGAGAGGAAAAGCAGGTCAGTTGTTGACATGGACAAATGAGGAAACAGCTGAATAGCATACACTGTAGTGACCCAGTTAGGACCAAGGACTGGAGTTATATTATATTATATTATATTGTATTATATTATATTATATTATATTATATTATATTATATTATATTATATTATATTATATTATATTATATTATATTATATTATATTATATTATATTATATTATATTATATTATATTAACTTGTTATAGTATTAAATCAATGATTAGCTGTTCTGTGCAATTAATGCTTTACAGAACTTTGACTCTCTCTTTTTATATTTTATCAGCAGCATAAGTATGAGGGAAAAAAATCATAGACAAACTGATAAACAATTTAAAAACGTCTTAAAGGTTGGATTGTTTAATTCACAAAAGTTTCGGCCAGATGGGGGTGCTGGTTGACTTTTGGCTGTGCTCCGTCCGGCTGTGCGTGATCAACAGATTGTCTACTGCACGCGCTGCCTCCTTTTAGTCCCACACCATCTCATTTCAGTCCCTCCTGTGTTGACTTATAACATCTCCCTTCACTCTCTGCCTTACTGTTCTTTATGAACATAATGGGAGATGAATTGAGGTGTTATAGGAAATTAAGTAAAATTAAGACAAGGGTACATCCCCATCTGCATATATTGTGCCTGACTGCCGCTCCTGACGGAGCCCTGTCTGTACTGTCCTTGGAGATAGGTGTTGATGACAGACTGCAGAACATGGAGGGAGTGGGAGTGTTGCGTTCAATTGAGGTGGGGGTGCTTGCACAACACATTATCATTCACCCTTTTATGCCTTTTTTTGTTTGTTCTTATTCCCTTTTAACACTTTCACGGATATTATTTCCCTCTCCCCCTTTTTTCCATATCTGTTCTTTGGCTTGGTGCCTTTTCATTCTGCCTCATCTTGCTTTTGTCCTTTCAGTTCCCTGTATCTTCCTGGTTTTTCTATAGGTCTTGTCATTTCTAGAAAATTTGAATTAATTTCAATCTCTCCTTCTTCCCCAATTTGGCTCTTATCAGTACTGCCACCTTCTTGCCCCCTTCTACCGTTTTCCCTGATTTTGCCAACCTCTCCACATGGCACCTGTCTAATTCTCCTTGTACCCACTCTGTGATGCAACTCATAGCTTGCTCCTTCACCCTCCTCTTCTTTTCCTCCTTGGCTCTGTGTGCCATGGCAGTCTGACAATTGTTGGAGCATACACTGCTAAGCAGTTATCACCAGCTTGCAGAGGTGTGTGTGCATGTGTGTGTGTGCGTGTGTGTGTGTGTGTGTGTGTCTGCTCAATAATAACCAAAAGAGAATGCGTAGATGTTAGCATATGTGTCAGTGTGTGCATTTTCTTCCGTTTATATTGAGGTGTACAGCTCCTGTGTTCGCTAAAACAATAAAAACAATGTGTCAGACAGGTTCTATTATACTCATGCTTGTATTGCTTCCTACTGTAGTGTAAATTTTCTTGAAACAATGAGGGGTAAAATGATACTGAAAGGCTGCAGCTCCTCTCTTATACCCCTGCCAAACATCCCTGGTGTTTGGCTGTGCTGGATCCATATAAAAGGCAATAATTTTTTTGTCCTCAAGGATTTTGCCCCCCAGTTTTGGTCCCATCTGTCACTGGAAGAAGGTAAAAAGAAATGAGAAATAAACCCAGCTGGAATCCTTTGTCTATTGAAGGTAGCTCAGGACAATGTTTCTCTGGCCTTATGCATACACTGAGAGATGAAGGACACAGGCAAGAGACCTCAGAAACCATGCATGCCAAACAATTGTCACGCATACTGGGAGTAAAATACAGCAAAACATGTTATTTTTATGTGCATTTATTTTCAGCTGAAAATATGCTATTTTCTTTATGTTTTCAGGGTCCCTTCAACTCTTTACTGATTCTTTCAAGCCAAAATATAAAACAATAAGAGGGTCAAACTCTTAGATCTCTTTAAATTACCCTTAGGTACTAGTGTATCCTTGCATGGCTTTGTCCTGTAATGGAATCGTTACCTATCCAGGGTGAACTCTGCCTCTCCTATAATGACAACTGGAGATACAGTGGAGGGAATAATTATTTGATCCCTTGGTGATTTTGTATGTTTGCCCACTGACAAAGATATAAACAGTCTATAATTTTAAGGATATGTTTATTTTAACAGTGAGAGACAAAATATCTAAAAGAAAATGCAGAAAATTACATTGTACAAAGCATATAAATGTATTTGCATTTTGCTAATGGGAGAATGGATGGAGCCATGTACCATAAAATACTGAGTGACAACCTCCTTCCCTCCACCAGGACATTAAGAATGGGTCGTGGCTGGGTCTTCCAGCACGACAATGAGCCAAAACCTACAGCCAAGGCAACAAAGGAGTGGCCCAAAAAGAAGCACACTAAGGTCATGGAATAGCCTAGCCAGTCTCCAGAACTTAATCCCATAGAAAACTAATAGAAGGAGCTGAAGGTCCGAGTTGCCAAGTGACAGCCTCAAAATATTACTGTTTTAGAGATAATGTCCAAAGTGGATTGGGCCAAAATTCCTCCTGACATGTACGCAAACCTCATCATCAACTACAAAAAATATCTAACTGTTGTACTTGCCAACAAGGGTTTTGCCACCAAGTCTTGTTTACTTGAGGGATCAAATACTTATTTCACTCTACAAAATGCAATTACATTTATATATTTTATACAATGTAATTTTCTGTATTTTACTCTTAACATTATAGAGTGTTCATATCTTTGTCAGTGGGCAAGCTTACAAAATCAGCAAGGGATCAAATGATTGTTTCTTCCACTGTAGGCACTAGTCATGACCCTTTGTTGATAAGCAGGTACAGACAATATATGGATGGATGAGTTTTGTTATTGTAATGTACACAACTAATGTCATCACAAGGAATAAGTTTGAGGTTTTTCCACATTTTGTTGGTATAGTTAATTCTGAATAATTCTGTATGATTTAACTGAAACAAAGTTCTGTTAGAGAAGAAACGTAAAAAAAAATGTATTAACTCATTGAATAAAATTTTTTGCTCAAATGTTCTAAATGTGTTCTTTCTTCTACTTAGTGTAAGTAATATAAACATAAATATTTTTTTCTACATTCCTTTTCTTTTCTTTAATATTACTATAACTTTTAATTTTTATGGTCCTTTACCAATAAGCTTATCTCTCCTTGCCTTAAACAAATATTTTATTAAAAACTATTAAAACAAAATACTAATTATCTTTATTTAATACTATGAATAGGCTCTGACACAGACTGCTTGAATCTAAAAAAATGTAAATGTTGTAGGCCTAATATGGCAAATACTTACCTGATCACTAAAATTAAAGTATATATCCTAGATGGTCTGTTCAGTTTTAATTCAATTCTGTTTCTTTATATTAGCACCAATTTACAACCCATGTTGTCTCAACACACTTCTCAGTGATCAGAAAATCTTTTCATTCTGATCATCCATACATTTAATCTGATCCTAGGGATCTAACAGTTGATCACATTTGATGTATTCCTCAAATGAACTTAGAAAGTTTCTTATCTAAGGAAACACAGGAGATTGGATCAAATCATTCACCTGTAGCATTGCCTCCTTTTGGACCAACATGCAGAGAGAGAAGACAAAAGCTTACGTTTGGTTGTTGATTTTACAGCAATACCTCATACTGTTCACATATTTAACACCAGTGGAGTGGAAAAACTTTCCTTTAACCTGCAGTAGAACCTGGCTAAGTACGAATTACAATCTACCCGGGCTGATTGGGGGTTTTAGAAAACAGAAAATGTAAATAGAAGCAGAGGAACCCGATGTAAAATGTAGTTTGTACATTAAACTAGAGTAAGCAGATGGGGAATGTTGAATTGCTTGCAGCACCAGCTGATGCCCCACCTCCAGGAAGGTGTCAAAACTAACAGAACGCCAGACTAGGTGTAGCTTCTACAGAGAGCAAAAATTCAGAGAAAACAAAAAGTTAACAGTTGAAATAACTGCAACTAAAACAGATTAGACAAAAGAAGAAGAAACTAGCTAAATGAGAAGTGGTCAGAGTCTCCAAATTCTCCTCCTGCAAACTAAGCCTATACGAACATGACTATTAAAATAGATTAGGACAACTTCACCTTTAGGAGTGAGTCTTGAGAGATGTAGAGCAAAAGAGAAAAAAGTCGTTCTAGACTGAATTCTTCCCCCAACTGGATCAGGCTGTCTTTTTTACCCACTCCTAACTAAAAGCCAAGCTTTAAAACTAGACATGGTGTCTGCTTAAAAGAATGAAACTGCGAGCTGGTTCCAATGGATATAAGCCTGATAACTAAAAGATCTGCCTCTCATTCTACTTTTAGAAATTCTAGAAACAACCAGTAAACCTGCAGTCTGAGAGGGAAGTGCTCAGTTAGGAACATATGGAGGTATCGGATCTCTGATGCATGATTTACCTTGATTATTAAGTGCTTCAAATATAAGAAAGAGAATCTTAAAATCTATTCTGGAAAACACATGGCCTGACACACACACTGGTAGCAGCCCCTTAAAAAGAGACCAAAGCCCAAGTGCAGATAGGTTTTGCTTGTTTGTAGGCTACAAGAGTACATATTCTGACCCCCCACCCTCCATGCTGCTGCATTCTTTCCACCTACATTATTTGCTTTTTTGCACCCTGCACTGTATCATCTATAGTAAAATAATGATTTATGTTGGGCCTTCTTTGAGCTGACAGAAGAAAACATTGCCTAACATGGTACATTTTTTATTCACTAGTTATCTCTATTGCGGGTTATGTGACGTTCACAAATGACTGTTTCTTTTTAAACAACTCTTTACCCCGAATGATCGGACTGGAGTCCATTTAGTTAGCAGTACAGATGTTTTTTTTCCTGTTCAAGTCCAATTTTCAGAAGACCACCTACTTCCAAAGCTGAAAACATTTCATGATATAATTTCTTTCATATCCACCTTTGCAGTAAAACCGTTTTCACTAATCAGCAGAATAGTTTTATTTTTCATGCCTTTGCTTACATGCAGGCAGGTGTTTTCATCTTTATTCAATTTAAAATTTCCATCCATCCATCCATTGTCTTCTGCTTATCTGGGATTGGGTCGGGGGGGCAACAGCCTAAGCAGGGAGATTCAGATTTCCCTCTCCCCAGCCACTTGGGCCAGCTCATCCAGGGGAATCCTAAGGCGTTCCCTGGCCAGCCAAGCGTGCTCTACTTTGAGTCCCTCCCAGATGGCCGAGCTCCTCACCCTACCTCTAAAGGAGAGCCCAGACACCCTGTGGAGGAAACCCATTTCAGCCGCTTGTATCCGGGATCTCGTTCTTTCGGTCATGACCCAAAGCTCATGACCATAGATGAGGGTAGGAACGTAGATCGACCGGTAAATGGAGAGCTTTGCTTTTTGACTCAACTCTCTCTTCCCCATGAAGGACCGGTACAGCACGCGCATCACTGCAGATGCAGCCCCAATCCGTCTATCGATCTCCAGCCCCATTTTTCTCACATTCGTGAACAAGACTCCAAGATACTTAAACTCCTCCACTTGAGGCAGGACCGCCCCCTGGCCCGGAGAAGGCACTCTACACTTTTCTGGCTCAAGACCATGACCCCGGACTTGGAGGCACTGATTCTCATCCCGTCACACTCGGCTACCAACTGCTCCAAAAGCAGAGATGCAATCCTAAGGTCACCAAATCTGATCCCCTCAACACCTTGGCTGCACCTAGAAATTCTATCTATAAAAGTTATGAACAGAATCTATGACAAAGGGCAGCCTTGGTGGAGTCCAACTCTCACCGGAAACCAGACTGACTTACTGCCGGCAATGCGGACCAAGCTCTGGCACTGGTCATACAGGGACCCAACAGCCTGTATCAAAGGGCCTGGTACTCATCCACGCCCGGGGCCTTACCATCGAGGAGCTTTTTAACCTCTGTGACTTCAGCAGCAGAGATTGGAGAGCCCGCCCCAATGTCCACATGCTCTGCTTCTTCAGTGGAAGACATGTCAGCCAAATTGAGGAGGTCGGTGGGCGGTCAACAACAAACCATTGAAGTTAACAACAAACTATCAACACTGTTCCATGGCCTCTCCAAACTCATCCCACGCCCGGGTTTTTGCCTCAGCAACCACCCGAGCCGCATGCCGCTTGGATCGCCGGTACCCGTCAGCTGCTTCAAGACCACAGGCCAAAAAGACCAGATAGGACTCCTTCTTCAGCCTGACAGCATCCCTCAAAGCCGGTGTCCACCAGCGGGTTCGACGATTGCCGCCATGACAGGCACTGATAACCCTGCGACTGCAGCTCCCGTAAAAATCCTCGGCAATGCAGGCAAGGAACATGAACTTGGACTCAATGTCCCCCCCCCCATACTGTGTTTGAAGCTCTCACAGAGGTGAACGTTGAAGCTCCGCCTCACGTGGGACACTTCCAGGCGCTCCCTGCAGACCCTCAAAATTCGTTTGGGTCTGCCAGGTCTGACCGGCATCCTCCCCCACCATCGGAGCCAACTCACCACCAGGTAGTGGTCAGTGGAAAGCTCCGCTCCCTTCTTCACCAAAGTGTCCAAAACATGCGGCCGCAGATCAGACAACACGACACCAAAGTCAATCATCATACTGCTGCCTAGGGTGTACTGGTTCCAAGAGCACATATGGACAAAAATTGTATTTAATCAGCAAATTAATACAATGCAAGAAAAGGTTTTATAATGTATGAAAACATGTAGACTTTTGACTCTAAGACCGAATACAGGGATTACCTTTCACAAGTTTCCCATTGACAGAAATTTGACGAAGAACTGTGAAGTAGCATTGAGGAGGGACAGAGTCACCTGATTTCATAACAAGGCTCACGGAAGATGTTGAGAGCTGCAGAAAGGGTGATTCGCCAAGCTTCACGACGGCAAACTCCAAAGACGTCAACAGTCACCTACAACATCTGGGAGGAGATGGGAACAGACTATGTTCTTCAGCTTGGGGAACACATTCAGGAGACACAGTTTATTGTCTTTTTTTAATAAAATGTATTAATACTGTTAAAAAATGTTTTTTTAATTTAATCAGCAAATTAATACAATGCAAGAAAAGGTTTTATAATGTATGAAAACATGTAAACTTTTGACTCTAGAAGACCGAATAAACCAAACCTTTAAGGTATGTGTAAGTATTTTCTCCTTAATCAAAATAGTCAAATCAAAGCAGTTTTTATCTAAGTACTGCCAAACAGCACCCATTTAATAAACTTCCAATATTAATTCATTTAAATCCTACTTTGAATGCAAAGACAACTATTAATATGGGCCTTATTAATTGATTTTGTTCTCAACTTTGAACATTTTTCACTATTGTTTTTTCCAGAATCTAAATTGTCTTAATTTAAATTGCCATACAGTGTCTTCTTCAGCTTTTTCTTGATTGTTGATTTTTTAGATTAAATTGAGAGACTTGCTCCTCTTTTGCCCTTAAATCAGTAAGATACTGTAACAACGAGAAAACTGTCTGAAAGCAGGAAACAGTCATCTCATCTGTTATGTTACATCCATTGACATCTGAAAAATAAGTGTAAAAGGCAGAGAGAGGGGTTGCTTTCTGCTCCCGAAAAACAAAATGCACATTAAACTGTCTGGGGAGTATACAGCAAAAGGAACAGCATTATAGAGGTAGACAATGTCTTATTTTCCTCTCTATG
>JAVLVB010000735.1:2949879-2978900 GCA_032876305.1 Orestias chungarensis
TTTCCTGTCTGCAGCAGAGCAGCTTCCATGCCACACGTTGATGCTGGAGCACAAGACGCTCTCCACCACACATCTGTCGAAGGAAGTGAGAACTGAGCTCCCGAGTCCAGCTCCTCTCAGCCTCCTGAGGAAGTAGAGCCGCTGGTGCGCCTTCCTGACCAGAATGGAAGTGTTGTTGCTCCAGGTGAGGTTGTCGCTCAGCTGTACACCTAAGTACCTGTAGCTGTCGACCAGTTCCACCGCAGACCCTCCCATGTGCAGGGGGAGGTGGGCATGCTTGCCCCTTCTGAAGTCCACAATCATCTCCATAGTCTTCTTTACATTAATGCAGAGGTTATCTCTGCACCAACCCTCCAGGTGTTCCACCTCCTGCCTGTAGCTGGACTCATCACGGTTTATGATGCATCCAACCACTGCTGTATCGTCCGCAAACTTCACAATATGACAGCCTGGATGGATAGGCGAGCAGTCATATGTGAGCAGTGTGAACAGGAGGGGGCTCAGCACACAGCCCTGAGGGGAGCCAGTGCTGAGGGTGATGGTGGGGGAGGAGATGTTGTGAATCTTCACAAACTGCGGCCTGTTGGTCAGGAAGTCCAGGACCCAGTTGCAGATGGAAGAGCTCAGTCCAAGTGAGGAGAGTTTGTTAATTAGAGTCTGAGGAATCATGGTGTTGAAGGCAGATGTGAAGTCCACAAACAGCATACGGACATAGGAGTCCTTCTGCTCCAGGTGGGTGAGGGCAGTGTGGACCACGGAGGAAATGGCGTCCTCTGTGGATCGATTTTTCCTATATGCATACTGATGTGGATCCACAGTGACATTGATGGTGGCTTTGATGTGGGTCTGAACCAGTCTCTCGAGGCACTTTGTGACTATCGGTTTGAGGGCTACTGGCTGATAGTCATTCAGACCAGTCACTGCGGAGCTCTTGGGGACCGGGATGATGGTGGCAGTCTTCATGCAGGTTGGGACAGCTACCTGGATGAGGGAGGCGTTGAAGATGTCCGCCAGCACGTCTGAGAGCTTGTCCGCGCACTCTCTCAGCACCGTCCGGGGATGTTGTCTGGGCCAGCAGCTTTCCGGGGGTTGATCCTCCTTAGCGTCCTCCTTACTTCTGCTGGAGTCACACTGATGGGCTCTTCTCCTGGTGAAGTCGTGATTCTGGTGCATGGGAGGGTGTCACGGTTGTCAAACCGGGCGTAGAATTGGTTGAGAGCCTCAGGCAGGGAGGGGTCTTTGGGGCATTGTGCAGTTTTAGGTTTATAGTCTGTAATGCACTTGATGCCCTTCCACGCTCTGTGGATCCTGGGAGGAAAAGTCTCCCTGGATTTTCTGAGCATATGCAGCTTTTGCCCTCTTAACTCCTGCAGTCCGCTCTCTTCTTGCCCTCCTGAGCTCTTGTGAGTCACCAGACCTAAACGCAGCATCCCTGGCTTTCAGCAGAGAACGTGCCTCTGCATTCAGCCAGGGTTTCTGGTTCGGGTTGCAATTCACAGTCTTGGTGGTGGTGACATCCTCCACACACTTGCTGATGTACCCCAGAACAGCAGATGTGTAGTCCTCCAGGTCCAGCTCCCCCTCACACTGATCAGCCTCCCTGAAAACCTGCCAGTCTGTGCAACTGAAGCAGTCCTGCAGCATGGCGTCGGCGTCACTGGGCCACACAGTGATTGTCCTCTGTGTGGGTCTGGAGCGTCGCAGCCGGGGATGGTAAGCAGGCACCAGCATGACGGAGATGTGATCGGAGAGCCCGAGTTGGGGGCGGGGGAAGGCTCTGTATGCGTCTTTTACGTTGGTGTAAACACGGTCCAGCGTGTTATTTCCACGTGTTGGAATGTTCACATGCTGTTTAAACTTCGGCAGGCAGTTCGTCAGTTCTACGTGGTTAAAGTCCCCCGCTACCACGTAGAAAGCCTCCGGATGCATGTTCTGAAGCGAGCTGATGTTGTCCTGTAGCTCCTTCAGCGCGATGTTATCATTAGCATCCTGCTCTATGTAAACAGCAACAACGAACACAGCCGTAAACTCCCGAGGCAGATAGTGAGGTCTGCACTTCACAGTCAGCTGTTCTGTCACCTCGGAGCAGTGGCTGTGTTCCAACACGCAGTTTGTGCACCAACCTTTGTTGATATAGGCGCATAGTCCGGCCCCGCGGGCTTTCCCGGAGAGCTGGTTGCGGTCCGCCCGGAAGAGCTGCCGGCCGGCGAGTTGAAAGGCTGAGTCCGGCATGGTGTCGTTCAGCCAGGTTTCTGTGAGACAAATCACTGCGCAGTTCCTCATGTCCTCACAAACACTGATCCTCAGCCGCAGCAGGTCCAGCTTGTTGTCCAAAGAGCGGACGTTGGACAGGAAAAGTGAAGGATTCGGGGGTCAGTTAGCATTAGCCTTTAGCCTGTCTAGCACACCGCCGCGCTTCCCCCTCTTCTGCTGCTGCTTGCATCGCCTCCGCCTGCCCTTTGTCTGCAGCGCTCTGCTCCCCCACGCCGAAGTCCGGAGGAGCTGTAGTCTGCCCAGTTTTGCATGGATGTTATTTTCTAAGTTTTTGCTGACCAAACTGTCCTTAAACCTACAAAGTTCAGTCCTACCATAACTCATACGCATGAGGCGCATGAATTTGTGCTCGGAACCGACGTAAAAACTACTTAAATCAGGGTGTTCACTAGGAGCGTGAGAAGCCGCTGCACTACTGCGCCCTGCCTACTTATACTGTAAGAATACATTTTTTATTTCTCACTTTAGTTCTAAAGCATTTGATATAGTTCATGCTTGAATATTGATCACAATGCCCCTAAATGCCAAACAAGGCTGGATGTGAGATACAGTTAACCTGCAGTCTTTACCTCTATGCCTAGTCGTCTTAGTCTTCTGAAGCATATATACTGCTTTGAAATGCTCTGTGGTGGCAAGTGCTATCTGACTGCAGTGTAGTGCAATTACTGCCATTAAGTATGACCTGCAATGAAGCACCTGACCATCTTTCCAGTTCTTGAAGATTAGTGTCTTGCTTGTTTTATGTTTTAGACATCACATTAATGTAAGTCCTAAGAAGACTCTTAAAAAATACAGCAACAGGCTCTGGAGTTTATTAAGCTATTTAAATTAAACTTGTAGGAAAAAGGAAACCGAAGCTCTAAAGGAGAGAATGGTTCAACTCGTGTTCAAGCATTTCTGTTATACTATAAACTCTTATACTATAGTAATACAACTTCAATATGTGTTTCAGATGAGAAATTAGCTAATCTCCAAGAACTAAAATCTTCTTTGAGCAAGTTTAGTAATCTTGAAAAAAAAAAACAGTTGTGTGAGACATTAATTTAAGAATTCCGAAGAATTGTATTGCTTCATCCCTCGGTTTTCGTGCCATTTGTGAAATAGCGAAGGTCAAAGAAAGTAGACATAAACCCAGCTGGAATCCTTTGTCTATTGAAGGTAGATCACACTGTGGTAATACCGAGAAAATGCGTCTCTGGCCTTATGGGGAAACAGAGAGCTGAAGGACACAATCAAGAGATATCAGAAACCAGGCATGCCAAACAATTATCATGCATATTGTGGGCAAAGTTCAGCAAACAAATTATATTTTTTTTATGTGTCGTAAATTTCACCTAAAAACAAGATATTTTTTTTTGTTTTCTGGGTCTTTCCAACTTCTTCACAAACAGAAGATTAAGCTTCTCAAATCAATGCTTTTCTAAGCAGAGAACTCTTAGTGATAATCAACTCAGCATTAACTAAATGCACTAAGCTGAGCAAATAAACCCTAGGCTTACACTTTCAACACTAACAATTGCTGGCCCCATTAACAGAATGTAAGTTTATGCAATTTAATTACACATATTGCAAACATAAAGAATAGTTTTAAAACTATCAAGATTTCAAGGAGTTCAGAAGTCCTGGATTTTACCCGGGAGAGTGCAGATTCCTTTTTTGGGATTATGTTAAAATAGGATCATTTCAATTTGAATTTTATATCAGAAGTGTTTTTATAGACTTAGCTTAATCCTTCTATGAATCTGACAATGTACATAAAACATAAAAAAGGGCACTCTATGGACTTTTTGCTAGCATTGCCATGTTTAATGGTTTTAATCGAAGTCCCTGGGAGCTCACTCCCCTTTTTAACACTTCCTGAACCAATAGTCCGAATGTTGATGGTTTGGTCAATATTAAACACATAAATTACAATTGGCATTCCAGTTAATGAGTCTACTAGCACACTCAAACATAAATGTGAATAAACAAAGAGAAAATCCAAATAAGTATGTGTCTGTTTTGGAACTATTTCTTTGAACAAGCTTTAGAAAGGGGACATTTTTTAACCCTGCCACTACAAGCCTGAAACAAAGGTTCCTTATTAGGTTATGAACTCTGTTTTATTTTATTTGGTGTGCTTAATTTTCTGATAAAACTATTTCCTAGTTTTTCAAATTCAAAAGCCTCTGATCAAAACCTGTGTATATGTTGCATTGTTCAACATCTGGAACACAACTCTAAGATATGTGGCATTATTAATGAGTTTGAAAGAAATCAGCCAGCATATGATTTATATTATTATGGCAGTGGAAAAGACTGGTTCCTTCTTGGCTTCAGTTTCTACAATGTACTGTATGTACAGTAGCAGCTAAGTAGCCATGTCAATTACTCAAAGCCTTTTACAATACAACAAATATACCCAATCTACTTACAAATTGACATACATTAGTTTGAGATAGAAACATCGCTAGAGAACTGTAGGTTTAGTGGGTTGCCCAGGAAGTACATCAACATATGGCAGGAGCAAGCTGAAATGTTACTTAGAACTTTGCAATATGACTGCACTACGGAAAAAAGACACATCACCCACATGTTTAAACAACTGAAAATGTTTAGTCAGTATACTGTTCAGGAAGGGTTTCTGTGTCACGGACATGCCAAATGTGTGAAATTTGTCAGTAAGAAAGAGGCCATTATATCAAAAGCTGCATGGAAGAGAGATTGGCATTTGAAAATAAGTCCAGATCTCAACACCGGTTGAATAGTAAAATGTTTATGAAACATCTAGAGACTACAGCTTGGATGGCAACATTTGGGAACATATAGGCATACGATAAGAACTGTAAGGCAAAGCCATAGTAACAAATTTATGACAGAATGGTGTAAACCTACCTCTGTCTTGGCAGACCATGGAGGGCTGGGCAAACCTTAAAAGGAATCACAAAGGCCTTGTTTGTATGTTTTCTTCCTGCTTTTTTTGTTGATTAATTAACTGCCTGGCTGATGGGAACCTGATTACATCTCACTTGTTAGGGACATTTAAGGTAAAAAGCCAGTGGCCTCTGCGTGAAAACTGAAAATGTGTTGCCATCAATGTTAGGCACATAAACAAGCAGGTTTCACAAGTTGCAAGGATTAGAATACCATTGACAATTGTTCAAAGTAAATTTATTATTTCACAATAAGTGTTTTCTTAAAAATAAATGTAAATTTAAGCACCCTGTAATTACTGTACTGTTCCACCATTGGTATTGTTTGGAGTGACTGTATTGTATGTGAGTTAATATTTCTTTACTAGTGGAAATCCATTAGGACTGTTTATTCTTTGTGCTCCTGATTTGAAATAATCTTTAATTTGACTATCAGCAGTAGCAGACTCACATAATATATTTAAAGATAAATACTAGGTCATGCTGTTAACAATTGCCTCTGAAAGGTCAACAAGGATTTGTAGAACTCTCTTCGGGTCCAGGATCTTGAACATCAATGCCCTCCAGCAGTGTACTATGGAAACAGTTGTCTTCCCCTGAAGGATATCAAAGGGTACTGTTAGTTCTCCATGGGGAAATACATTTTTTATGTGGAGGACTGTTCTAGATGGACCCAAATGCAGAAGAAACAGAAGTGGCAATGTTGAAAATTAACTTAGATATAATGAATAATGACTAACCACTGAACCGTTGTGATGAACAGAATATGAACAAACAGCAAACAGGACAATGCTGCGTGGAGTTAGAGGAGGTGAAAAGCTTAAATACTGGAAGTAGTGAAACAAAGGGGAGGGACTGATTACTAACAAGGTGCAGCTGCGAATGAAGAGCACGACAGCAGACCTGGAAAGCAATCCAAGAAGGAGAGAAAAGATGAAAAAGGAGGAGACAAGGAACACAAAGCGAGAACAGATAGAACACTAATATTAAATACATAAATTATAAAGAACTGAACAAAAGGAGAAACACAATAAGCAAGAATTAACAAGAATAATTTAAGATTAGATTGAACTATTGAACTAATTTTTGCATAACAAGGAAAAACTCAGACTTTTAATAATAAATAAAACAGAGAAAACCCATATAACTCAGCACCATGGGAATTGCATGTTGTGTCTTTTAATCTTAACAGTATCCACTTTTCAACATCAGAACAAGAAACAAGGTTCAAGATATGTACTGCACATCTCAGACACCATTAATATTTACGAAAGTCTCACCTCGACTAATCCTCCTCAACAGGCTTGCACCTTTTGAAGGCATTGATGAAATTAGAGCCATTATCTGTGACAGTTCATATTATTATGTAAGGTATTACATAGGATACGCAAACGATTTCAAGCTCTGTTGCAACATTGTTAGGGGTATGGTGAGCTTTCATTTTATGCTATCTTGATCTATCCAATAGACAGTAATGTCAATATAGTTTTTAATAGGTGTCCAAATGTCTGCAGTAGTATAGACATATTCTAATCCCTCAAATTACCATGCTCCCTATCTATGTATTTAGAAAATTTGCTTCAAGAATCAATTGCCAGTTTACAACAGATGTCGTCTAAAGGACCTTTACAAGAAAATCAATGAAAATCATAGATACATCATTACAAATCAGTTTGAAAAAGTTTCCAATCTAAGGAACCCCAGCAGATTCCACTGAGTCATTGACTTGCAGCATTCACTCCTCTGGAATCAGCAGACGGAAACAATGGCCAGTCTGAGATTATTTGACCTTTATGACATGGTGCGTTATCCTGCTGCAAGTAGCCATCAGAAGATGGTTACACTGTGGCTGTAAAGAGATGGACATGGTCAGCAACACTCAGGTAGCCTGTGGTGTTGCAACGATGCTCAATTGATACTAAGGGGCCCAAAGATTTCCAAGAAAATATTCCCCACACTATTACACCACCACCGCCCGCCTTAACTGTTGATAAAAGGTAAGATGGATCCATGCCTCAAAGTTCGACGTGTTGTGCGTTCAGAGATGCTCTTCTGCATACCTTGGTTTTAATGTGTGGTTATTTGAGCTACTGTGACCTTTATATCAGCTCAAACCAGTCGGACCATTCTCCTCTGACCTCTGGCATCAACAAAGCATTGTCGCCCTCAGAAATGCGGCTCACAAGATATTTTCTCTTTTTTTTTTACCATTCTCTGTAAACCCTTTATATGGTTGTGCGTGAAAATCCTAGTAGATTAGCAATTTCCAGAAACACTCATACCAGCCCATCTGGCACCAACAACCATGCCACGTTCACTTAAATCACCTTTCTTCCCCATTCTGATGCCCTGTGTGAACTGCAGCAGATCATCTTGACCATATCTATATGCTCAAATGCTTTGAGTTGCTGCCATGCGATTGGCTGATTAGGAATTTGCATTAACGAGCAGCTGGACAGGTGCACCTAATGAAGTGGTTGGTGAGTGTATATATATATATATATATATATATAATTATTTGCTGATGTTTAGACATCCCATATATTAGCTCCATGTACTTTCACACTTCTATCTTTAATTCCAATAAACATTTTCCTACATTTGTGCTATGTATGTGAAATGAGTTCACCAATTGGTAGAAAAGAAAAATGAGAGTGTTCATAAGTGGAGAATTCATTTTAGGTGTTTTAGGTGTTTTGGGTGTTTGATATCTTAAGACAGTCTAGAAAAATATTATTTTCCCTTTATACACGTTGAATTATTTCTCCTGACTGATTTGTCAATTTATTTTATCCAATTCTGCAAACTCACTTATCTGATGGTAGAGACTGAATTTGATTATTTGCTTATGTCTACAAGTGTGTATAAGATATTGTTTTCAACCCTGTTATGGACACTATTAATGTCAGGTTTTGTTATCAATGACTCGAGCAGAGGTGAAATTGTAAGAATGAGTGATTTATTATGGTGATGAATAGTGAACAGCACATAAACCGGAACAAAGACGATAGCAAACAGATCAGGGATTACGCGGAACTTTAACGTAAACAAATAGAGGACTGAAGCGGGACACGGGGACTACAAATGTGAATTAACAAAACAATAGAAATAAACAAACCAGAGTAAGAACACTGGAAGGGGAAATAAACAAACAGACCAATAATATTAATGACAATAATAATAATATTAATAAAAAAAACGAGGACAACCGGAGGAAAACGAGGAAAACCGGAGGCAACGAAGGAGCTAAACTATGGGGAATAAACTATTAAAACTAAGAAAGAAGCAAGGTAAACCGGAGACTTCAAAGGAACAAAAAAACGTAAATGAAATAACTAAGACTGGGAACAGAGGAGAGAAAGATGATGGAGGAAGCAAAGGAAGGCACACCAGCGGCTCTACATCCTAGGGAGGCTCATTCGAGCTGGACTCGGGAGCTCAGTCCTCACCTCCTCCTACAGATGTGTAGTGGAGATTTTACTGTGCTCCAGCATCAACGTGTGGCATTGAAGCTGCTCTGCTGCAGACAGGAAAGCTCTGCAGAGGGTGGTGAAGAATGCACAGAGGACTGTTGGAGTCAGCCTCCCCAGCACCACAGACATCTACACCTCCAGATGCAAGAAAAGGGCCACCTGCATCAGGAAGGATCCCACTCACCCAGCACACTCACTTTTTGCCCCACTCCCCTCAGGCAGGAGGCTGCGGAGCATCAAGTGCAGAACAACCCGTCTGAGAAACAGCTTCATTCCTGAAGCTGTGAGACTCTTGAACTCCACCTGAACAACCATTGCACTGTCACTTTACATGGACAATACACACTGAAAACCTTCACATACCCGCACTGAGACACTTAACTACCGTATATTTTCTGTATATTTTGTGTATTACATTGTATTTTATTTATTTTACTTCTTTTAACTTTATTTTATCTATTTTAATATTAGCTCCTCTGTGGAACTGGACCGTGAGAATACAATTTCATTCCACCTCATGTACCATGTGTTGAAATGACAATAAAGTCTCCTTGAATCATTGAATCCTTGGAAACCGGAGACTACACGAAACCAAAAGTAAATACTGGGACGGGAGAAAGACAATGGGGGAAAGAGAACCAGCACAGAGAACCAGCGAGCAAGAGGGAGAAGGCTTACTGAGAGACGATGAGGAAACGGAAGGTAATGGAGCTAAGAGACGGGAGGAGAGCAGACAATCCAGTGGTGAGTGAATAGTTAACCAGGCTTAAATACTGAGGAACAGGAGGTGGAGTGTAGGAGATGATGATTGGACAATTACAAACAGATGTGAGTGATAATGATGAGGGAAAACACAGAGAGAAGAGGGACAGAGCAGGGGGACTAGAGAGCACAGAAAAGAACAAAAAACAAGACTAAACCAAACTAGAAAATAACCTAAAGAAAACAATAACTAATAATATAAAAAATGAGAATAATAATACAAGACAACTAAAAAAACCTGCACGAGCGACAAAAAACGTCTAAGAAAAACAAAAATACCAAATCCAATCAAAAACCAACCCATCACGAGCGGAATAACGACCAAGAAAATAACAGAAATGAAACCAACAGAAATTAACAATTTAAGGACAAAGTCCTTAACAGAAACTCCAGCGAGAGACAGGTGAACCTCTGCTGTCTTTAGAGGCAGGAACTCAGGGTCTCCCCAGGGCTGGGTGGGGGGTCCTCCCCAGCCGTTTGTCTGATAGCTGCCCAGATTTGAGCTGAATCCAGAGAATAAGATCATCACTGTCACCATAAAAAAACTCTTTGAGTCTTTCCTCAGGGACTAGTGGATGATAGAGGGGCTGGGAAGCAGAGGATGATATAGGAGAAGGAAGCGGAGTGGGAGAATGGGCTGCTCTTGCTGCTGATTCTCTGGCTTTTCTCTGAAAGGTGTTTCCTATATCATCAGAATGATACCTGGATAAAAATCGTCATCATATTTGAAAATACAACATTTCCAAAGCAGGTCTGAACTCTCGCACTGGATTTGCTTGTATGGATTTCCCCCTCTGGCTTGTTGTAGAGCAATTTCTATTTTGGGGCCAAAACTTAACAGTGGGTGTTGAAGCACTTGCAGTCAAACTGCTTCTGTTTTGTGCAAATGCAGCTTATATCACGAAAAATTTATTTTAGTATTTAACGGGTTAATTCTCATGGTTCAAGAAACAGCCGGTATTAGCTTGGGCATTTTATCCATTGTTTCCTGAACTTCTCAACTTTTCACAATGAACATTTTCGTAGTTGTATTTGTCTTAATCAAGGACCCCTAAAACTCCTCTGCATCTGGGATGGCATGGCCTTTGCCAGTTTCATGTCAACTGTTCTTTTTAAGGGTCCTACTACACCATCTATACTTAAAAAAATTAATCCATCAACCAGCCTTTAATCCCCTTCTGTCAAGTTCTGTGATAAAGAAGGGAGAAGTTGCTTTTGTTGTTTGCATTGAGATTCCATGAAATTCCGATTTTTTACATGTTCTTAAAATAGAAACAACTTGACTCACTGAGTTTGACAAACACCATGATATAAAACCTTAAATGGGCAACACATATACAAATTAAGGAGTAACTTGCCTTTCTCTGATATCCTGCTGTCTAAAAACATCAGTAATGTCACTTCCTGATGTACATTCAATCATGGATCATACAATTGTATTTATGGGACAAGAATCATTCATGTAACAGGGTTGAGCGGTTAGCCAGGGACAGAACTAATGTGATTTTAATGAATACCTAACAGTTAATATGGAAAAATCACATCAATAACAAAATAGCACAAATTAACATTTATGCTGATATAAAAAAAATCTTCATTTATTTAATAATTTAATTTGGTATTTTCAAAGTATACTTTTATCTACGCCTTTAGGGACATGACTAAATATGCGTTGTCATGTGAAAAAGGTTTTATATTTAAGATAAAATTATGTTAAAGTTTTTTTTACACTATATCAAATAAAAACATTTTTATGTACATTTAAAGCTGTTTAACTATATTTTTTTGGTAATCTGAATGGTCATATGACTGCAGTTATAATTGTGCTCATAAGGAAATAAAAAATCAAGCTACACCGTAAAAAATAAAACTACAATATATTGTAAAGAGTTTATATTCTTGATTGTTCTCACATGAAAATTTTAATAGATCAGTATCAACGACAAAATATATATCAGCCCAATGATTTTAACTCTAATAGTGTATAAACTTTAAATAAACTGGATTTGAAATTGGTTGTTGGTACAACTAAATTGAAAGAGTAGCTGTAGCACATGCGCAGTGCAGCTTGGTCTACAGGGTTTCCAAGTCGGCAGCGAAGGGAACCGTCTGACGGCCTCGTGTGTTTGATTTTTGTGATACTGCTGCTAAACTTCAACGTGAGCACCATCAAAAATAATAAAAGTAAGTATTATACGAAAATGTGAATGTTTTGACATTATATAAAGTCTGTGATTTCTTGGTATAATTTGCTCGTTTGTCAAATTCACTCGAGTAAATATTTTATAAGAAATTACCATTGCTAAACTGCATGTGTAAAGTTCGGTTAAAGACAGCAAGCTTTCTAAATTGGACTATCCCACCCTACATCTGCATTGAGTATTATTTTTTGTCTTTATTTTCAGTTATTTTTCGTAGCTTGCAATACTCTGTTCAATACTAGACACGATAAAGTTGCTGGTCTTTCCCTTGCATGAACGCTCAAATGCGCAAAACACAAGAATACTTTATACATATCCCTCTCTTTATTGTTTTTTTTTTTCCTTAACGAGTAAGCATTAGCGGCAGCTCATTCAAATAGATAGTTTTGTTCCTTATCATTCATCATAATGAAATAACTCGTATAACTATGTCAACAATATAGGTCAGGGGTGCTCAATACGTCGATCACGATCGACCGGTCGATCGCGGGAGATGTGCTGGTCGATCGCACAGCATTAAAGGAAGTAGACGACGTCATCCATCCTTCTGTTTATTTTTATTTTTTTTACATACCAGCAAGCAAACTGATGCGAGTTCAAGCACGCAAACATGCTAACTCTACGTTAGCTTTGCGTTGGTCGTTTTAGCAAACTACGGTGTCGCGTAGCCAGTCTCCCTGTCTCTCTTAGCAGAGCGGAGCTAGAGAAGCTAAAGGCCGGGGGCAGCACCAAACCCCCCTGAAGTCTACATATATTTATGTATATGTAGCTATTTATAGACTTATCTGCATCTGCTTGTGTTTGGAGAGAAACCCACACATTCCACAGTGGGTTAATGCAGTTATGCAAGATAAACTAATATGTGTTATAGATTAAATTTAAATTATACTTCATCCTAAAAGGACAAAATATACAATAAAAATTATTTAAATAATATCAAATGAATAGGGATTGTGCTTTTTTTTGAGGGGGGGGGGGGGGGTAGATCCCTTAGGACTGGTAATGTTTAAAGTAGCTCCCAAGCTCGAAAAGTATGAGCACCCCTGATATAGGTAATATAAAATAATACTTTTCGTTGCATGTTAGCTTATGATTACTTTATTTGGTCCTGTAAAATTTTTATTGTTTGTATAATAATAATGTAAAATGTAATGTAATGTGAAATGTAATGTAATTCAGTGAAGTGTAAGGAAACGAAAAGCAGAAGGAGACACAACTAAGTACACCCTAAAAAGGCCTAAGCCTGGAGAAGTTAACCATTTTCCTGAACATCCAGAACAGCACAATGATGCCTCACTTGAGGAGCGAAGACTTATTTTATTGGAAGCAGTCAAGAAGGCACGAGTAGATGATTCTGTAATTAGAGAGAAGACGGATTTAACTTTCTCTTTGAGGAGAAGAGAGGTGTTGGAGGAGCAACCCATGGTGATGGAAATACAAAACAAATGACCTGCTTTGTTCTTGAAAGGGCAGGTAAGAGTTTAACATTTTGCCTTTTTCTATTTTTGATAATGCAAATACCATGTACTTGAAATGATGTGAAAAATGTTCACCATTTCAGTTAAATAGTGTTACACATTAATTTTACATGACTGTATCAGATCTTCTTATGTAAACGTATGCTTGTGGAAATATTGGTTTATGCACTTGACAGATTTGTGAGGAGTTTTTCCGCCTCACAAACAAAAGACTTGAATGGAACATTCAGAGCTGCAGTGGACAAGTACAGACCTAAACTTCTACGGGTGTACCGAGCCCGCAAAGAATCTTCTTGGAACGAAATGGGAAATCTCCTAGGGAGACTTGATGATGAGGTGAAAAGTGGTGCATTTATTTAAGTTTGCTCAGTCATGTAAAATCATTTAGTTTTAATGTATGTTGAGCAAACACTTTTGTTTAAATACATCTTTGACTCTCCATTGACCTCTGACATCACCAGACATCGCAAGGATGTTGCACTTCGAGGCCTTCCACTGTTCCTTCGTGAGGAGTCCACAGAACTTTTCAAAAAGTCTCTTGTACGTATTTCATATCACAAGGCACAAAGTTTTGATTTGTAAAGATAAGTGCACAACTGATTTAAGAATATGCCATATCAGATAAATAGAGATGAACAGATTAACTGGCCATGGACTGGAGTTTACTGATCTTCACCACGTACAGTGAGCCAGACTAACATGTCAGCCTGGAAATATTATACTGTGTGTTCCAAAATAAATACGATTGAATATCACTGACAGACGATCCAAAATGTCACCCATAGTTTTTCTTAAACGTTCTGAAGTCTCTTTCCTCAAACGTCGTAACATCATGTTGACATGCTGACAAGCTCTTGCTTTAAACTCTGGCAATCTACACTTGAGTAAATTAAATATCCCTAACAGTAAATTAGAGATATGTTTGGCTACGGTGCCTGTATTTGCAGTTTGTGTAACAGTTTAAACAGTAGATCAGTTCTTTAAAACTGGTTGGATATTGTTCTACTGATTGTAGCTAGAGTTCTTGTATGTGTAAGCCTACATGTTCTCATTCTTGTTTTATTGGCTTAATTGAAGGTGAGCTAAAGACCACATACAAAATAAAATTTGGAATGCAAAGTCCTCATAGATGCTCATAGAAACGTTTAAAATGTTATATATATCAGTATGTGTATACATAGTTTGGTTTTTGATACAGTTGTTGAGTTAATACTCTGAACTCCACTGTTAACTTATTTTAGGTTGTGAAATGTTATGCTGTGTATGTATTTAGTCATACCTGTGGTGTGATTTAAGATTTTTTTGTTCATTACTGTGTAATTTCAATCTGATAACAGTTCAATAAAGTAAGAAAAACATGGAATCGAGTATTATGAATTTATCAAAAAATTTACTTACTTTGGATGGTGAAAATAATTGACCACAGTTAGAATTTACTGTGAAGCTAATTAGTTTTCTTTCCTTTGGCGAATAACACCATTTAGTCAGTAAGCAAATTCATGTTGGCAAAATGAAGAATTTAGAGTTGAGAGAATTAGCCAAACAAACTAAAAGCAATTGGTCCAACTATGCATTTAAACTTAGAACAATTGAGTGGCAAATAATTGAGAGAACACAAAATTCTTACTGCATAAGGTTGCTTTGAATTTTTTAATATTCTCAATTATTCTTTTCTTACAGTGTATATCACTTGTGTTAAATTATGCCACTGCAATAAATGATTACTTTAAGTACACATAACACATCTCTACAAGAGGCAGTAGTTCATATGAACATCTTAAAGCTTTCTCTGACCCTTTACAGATGACATATAAAAGTGTACTGAACTGTAAAAACAAAACATAATTAATCACTAAGGTCTTTCTTTGGGGATTTAAATAAAAAATGACAGAATTTTAGGATAATGTGCAACTTTTTGCTAAGTTGTTATTTTTAAGGAAAAATTTGTAAATGTTTTCATAGAATGATATCACAGAGAACATAATAACGTACTCTTAAGACTACAAAATAGTACAGTATGTTAGAAATATACAGATGATAAAATACACAGAATATAGGGGGCAATGTTATGACGTGTGTATTTTTCTGTCAGTGTCAGAGGTTGAAAGCCGATGACTGAATTTGTTGGATGAAAGCATTTTGCCCATAGGATTAAGATTGTATGGCTGGGTTTAAACCTGTCAAAAAGAGCAGACTCAAATCCTTCCTTCACAAATACTTTATTGTTCTCACTTGAGGTGCTTGTGAGCAGTGGTGGAAGGAAAAATGTCTTTCCTGCCATATACTTCAGAGGCCATTTAACACGTAAACTGGATTGTGGAGGATTTATATGGTCTTGAGGAGAGATTGTGGAAATTAGTTGTCATGTTTTCCTTTTTACCATTTGTTCCATTCAAGTGTAACACTTCAAAAACCCTACATATGGGTTTTACCATTTGATTATAACAAATGGGAGCTCTTTTTAATATTAAAAAGCATGATCTGTTGAAACATGAGCATTATTACGAAAAAGAGTCAGGTCTATTCTCTGCATGTATTTAAGACTTGTCTCACATTACATTATAGGATATGTAAACTTACTTCATTATTAAAATGTTAATGCTCAGCTATAACCTTTGGCTCTCTGCAAACTTCTCTGAGCTCTACAATAATACTTAGTCACATATAGAAAATAATTAAATTGAGCAAAAGATTATTTGTTTGTGGCAATTTTGTCTTTCAGTGTATAGTGTGTGATCAGTGTGATGGTGAGCGACCATGAGGGAAATTGGAGAGGCCAAACAATAAAAAATAAAAATAAATTCTGGGGAGATGTTATTCACGTAGAATTACAATGTGTTGCTATTTTGCTAAATTATACACTGTTTGCACAAAGAGCACATCACAAGGGAATTGCTTTGTGCATCATGCAAATGTTACTTCGAATTCACTATCCACCATTCTTGTTACAATTTTGAATACCTTCTACATTATGAATATTGATATTAAGAAAAACATTTTAGGTCTTCCAGGTTCTGATATATGCCTGACATTAAATAATACTTACTGTAGCATTGTAATATACATTGCAATAGATATTAGAAAGTTAAACATTCGGAAATATAACCTGCATTTAAATCTGAGTATATTTTTATTAACTATTACAGACAGGTAATAAGAATGTAAAAATGACTTAATATTTTGTGCAAGTTTTTATTTTTAGTGTAATTCAATTTAGTGTATTTACATATCTCCAAACCATAGCAAATATAGTCTCAATACATGTTACAATTAATTCAAATATTGCAGCATATTGCACGACAATTACATCCTTTCCAATTTGTTCTTGGTTATCAAACAATACAGTCATGTTTAGTTTATAATTTACATTTAAATATTTCTATTTTAAAAAATCCAGGCGATTGCATGGAGTCATTGACTTACAACATATGCTCCCATGAAGGCGGTTTTAATTAAAAACAATTTATCATTCACACATTAAACCTCACCATAAATGTCTACTTCTAAGACTAGGAGTAAGGTTAAGCTATTCTGTTTAAGGTCTTAGCGATGTTTCAACTTGGAGAAAAACAGGTGCATACCATCAGTTGATACTACGTAGTTGCGCACACAAGCTACATTACACACACAAGGCCTACTGGATAATTATTGTAGTATTATAGTAGTCATAATATAAAATGTCTTATTCCACAATTTACCATCAGTCTAAAGCAATACTTATAGCAAAACCAGTATATATGAGTTTTAATATAGCAAAACAAGTAAATATAACCTTGAATAATCCCAACAGTGGTAAGGCACTGGTGCAGTTGGATATGATAACAGACTGACCGATTTTACACAATTCTTGGGTGACCATTTAGTTGTAGGCGTATGGGACAGTGCTACCGGTGTCACAAAACACAATTCATTGTTTGGCGGACTGAGACTCTGCTTTCATTAACATTAAGGTTTAACTCCATCTATCTATTGAGATTCCAATGGAAGTGGAAATGCTCTTTTGACTATGCTCTGACCTGTGCTGTACTGCTAAGATAATGAAATGAAAATGAGGCAATACTGACAGGGGAAAGAAAACCATTCCTTGCAATGTAGAAACCTTCAGGAGAACCTCCATCTGTGTTCGCAGCCATATGTCAAAGCTGACACACCTAATAAGAAAAACAAAGTGTCACTGGTTCGAAAGGTAAACAGGTAATGAAAGCAGGAGCTTCTTTTGTGGCTTTGTCTAGGGAAGAAACACAGCTAAAGAGATAAACTCTGTGCCTTTTATCAAGTTCCATAAATACAAGACACACTGTGGCAATGCATACAGATAGTCGCAGTAAACTCTCAGGCAATCGCTGTGTTGGAGAGAGATTGGGTTAAACAGTTAAAGAAATTTCTTGATTTATCATCGTTTAACTGAAAGCATTAAGTTATTGACAATACATAAGTTGGTGCACCCCAGCAAGGGGAAGGTATTATAGTTAAAATGCCAGGTCGAATATAGCTTCCTCAAAGAAAGAAAAAAATAAAACAGAAATAACATTAAAGTTATCTTTTTTATAACAACATGCAAAATTGAAAAGGGATAAGAAAATCTAGCAGAGTAAATAAGAGCCTAAGCCAATAGCAGCATGACTAAAAGATATGCTTTATCAAAAACAAACGTTTTAGGCCTTAAAAGTAGACATTGTGTTTTACTCCCATACCCAAACTAGGATCTGGTTCCACTGTAAAAGATCTTGATCATTAAAACATCACAAGCTTCATATTTACTGGGCGGTGCGCAATACGTCGATCGCGATTGACGGTAGTGCAGGTCCATCGCACGGCTGCATCTATCCTGTTTGTTTTTTGATTCAGATACTAGGCAGCTAACTGATGTGCATTTAAGCACACATGCACATTCTATGTTAGCTGTGCATTAGCCGCCTTAGCAAACTACAGTGTTGAGTCTCCCCGTCTCTCTTAGCAGAGGCGGAACCAGAAGGGGGGCCAAGGTAGGACCGGACTGGCCTAAAATCTACATATATATCCACAAATGTATATGTATGATGTATTTATGGGGTCAGATAATATTAAAAAGACAGGGGGAGAAGATATATGACTTAGATGTCAAAAGATTTATCTGTGTCAGCTTGTGCTTGGGGTGAACCACAAACATTCCACAGTGGGCTAATGCAAAATAATATGTGTTATAGACTAAATTAAATGTAATTAAAATACACTTCATCCTAAAAGTACAAATTATGAAATAATAATAATTTAAATAATATAAAATAAATTGGTGTTGTGCTTTTTTTGTTGTTGTGAGTAGATCCCTGAGGATTGGTCATCTTTTAAGTAGTTTTGCAAGCTGGAAAAGTGTGGGTACACCTGCTGTAGAACAACCAGAAGTCCGGTTTATGACAGAGCATGATTACTGAGAAACAGAATTTAAAATTTTTATTTTTTATTTAAAAGGGCGCCAATAAAGGATAAAAACATAATAATAATAAATTCTCTTTTAAATTTTAATCAGCACTTTTGCTGCATTTTATATTTGACTTGACTAGAAAGATCCAAATGTAAAAATATGATTTGAACTGGTGCACTGTTATGTAGAAAATAATATAAAGGATCTATTGCAGCTCATGCTTTGAATACTTTATCCTATTGTTTCATGAATATCCTCCCAAAACCTATTAATCAGTGTATCTTGGTTTGGAAGTGCAGACTTTACAGCTGTTTAATTAGGACTTGTCAGTATGGGCTTTGCACTGTATCCGTGAAGCAGGTGGGTGTTGTAACACCTTCACTTTTGATTAAATAAAATGTATTTGTTTTTTTTCTATTGGATTGAACAACCAACGCAAAATGTAGAAAAACCGACATTTTGTTCTACACTAAATGCTCCTATGCGCATACATATACCTGCTGCACACAGTCTGCAAAACTGACAAGACAGACCTTTAAAAACAGAAATATGTCAATGTTAGGGCCCATGGTAAAATTATCAATTTGTAATTGAGAAAAGCATTTTTTGGTCCCTCTCCACAAACAAAGAAAAAAAAAATAAAACAATTTCGTACATGTGGTAGATGTGCTGTGGTGGTGAAGGCATGATTCTATATTTCAATTGGAATAACTACTTCTTTTTAAACCATATTCTTATTGTTAAAATAATTGATCTATTCACTCATATATTACTTTCAAAATAACAATTTCATAACATTTACTTATGATTTGGGAAACAAAACAGATCTCTCTCTTAAGCCCTATTCGCACGGGATTAGTATTACCTAGGGACCTCTCCACCTCTGTGTACTTGTATTCGCACATTACAAGCAAAGTCTGTCTTTTACTTTAATTTACTAACATTAAGGCCAGGTATTACATCAATCCACATTTCCCCATTAGATACTGTTTACCTACATCTACGTGCGGCGCAAGTAGTGCTTTTGCAGAGCTCGTAACCAACATAACACCTGTTATGATGTAAAAACTGTTTCAAAATCGTCTCCACCTATTATGCATCTGTCATACATCACAACTTTTAAAGTACAACTGGAAATCATTTCGCTTTCTATACTGCTCACAGTAGGAATGATAGTTAATAATATACCTAATAAATAACTTGATAATATTATCAAAATTGTTGCTTACTGCATGCTGCTACAAGTATCATCCACATCGTTGTCGTACAAAATTAAGCCCCTTTGGTGGATCTATTTCTGCAGATGGGTCTCCAGATATTTAGCCAAGAAAAAGTTAATTTGGACTTAAGATGCAATAAAAACAACAAACATCACCCGATCACTGAGAAGCAGATTCGCACGGGACTAGTATTATCATGGGACGTCTGTGGTTGTCGAAATATAGTAGGTAATTTGCGGCGGAATTATTACTTAACAAATCACAGACATGGCACATTCGCACGGAACTAAGATCACAGACATCCTCCACAATTATTACAAATTATCAGAGGTTCTTAGGTCATACTAATCCTTTGTGAATAGCGCTTTAGTGGAAGCAGCAAAAGGGGAACGTTGTGGTGGCGGCAGCTCAACTAGCAGCTGGAAAAGGTCGCTCACACTGGCAAAATAGGGCAGTGTGTGTGGACCTGTAGTTCCTCATCTCTCAGGACAGCAGCTGATGCACCAATTTGTCAATGGGATCAGAGACAGTTTGTATGTTTGGGGAATCTTTCTGCAGAATTTCAATAAACTAGCTCAAGCTCATCTTTCCCTGGAATACTGTTGCTGGATAGCCAATGGCAAACCAATCAATTTGGAATCTTGGGTTTCATCATATCTCCAGTACTTTCCTTTGCAGGCGAAAAAGGATGTTCTTGCCAATGCAGGATTTAATTGGTTAATTCTAAGCAGTTTTATATAAAAACAATAATTAAGGTTGTTCAAAGATCACAGGGATTATCCATGTGTTGAAATAATTATGATCTGCTCAATTTCCAGTTTTCATGATTGGAGGCAAAAGATGAATTAAATTAAAATACAGTGACATTTTACCCCTTCTGCATGAAAACTATTGGTAGATTGGTCATGGGTGTGTTCTGTTTAAAACACTTGGAAAAAAAATTGTTTCCATTCACTCTAACTACCCAAATTCCACAAGCCGTTTTTTCAGTGAAATGATGAGCAATCGTCCTAGGAAGTAAATACATAGCACTCTGAAAGAACACGAGGTGTCTTGCTGTTCATCAGCTGCATCTGCAATACAGTGGGTGATCATCCCACTGATGCCCTTTATTTTGCTAGTTATTTGTTTTTCTCCTTCAATTGCAAGAAATATAAAGAGATTTTACAGCTTGTCAATCAATATTTGTCCATCAATAACATATGAACGCTCTCTCTGCCACAATCAGTCTGTTGTAAACCCCATTTATGTATGATGCCAATAGGCAATAATGTAGACTTCAATAGGAGGGGTTTTAAAGGAGTTTGGGACAAAATGTCTTTGAAGCATGTGTGGAAAAAAGAATGACCAACAATGACCCTGTGTGGACAATTTGACTTTAGCCTTACTATGCAGTGCGCTTTAATGCTTCCTAATGAAACCGGTAATTCAAAATTCGTGGCATTTTCTTTTAGGCTTTAAGACTTACATACATAAAGTCCACTTGGAATAATACTTATAATTTCTCTTAGTATCAAGTTCAATGTATTCTATTTTGATACAATTATGACAGACAAAAAGTACACCATTACTGACATGATACCGCCTTATAATCAATGTTGTTATTGTTTTTTTAGAGGATGACCAATCAGTGGTCGCTGTTTGCCCCTGCAGTCAAATGCCCCTCACATGGAGTTCCTGAGCCCTGGTAGCCTCCGACAACAGTAAGGGGAACATGCAATTCCAACAGGAATTACCTGGTTACTTTACTTTTGTGCACCCACTTTTGCAAGACAAAAATGGTTTTTCATTCACAACCAACACTGCTTTGTGCTACTCATCATCTCTCCTCTGACATTTGGGCTTCAAGGGGGATTCCTTTATGTTTTTGTGCTAACAACCATATGAACATGACGTATAACTCGTTGAAAATGTTTTTTGCGTCTTACCTTGGCGTAAAAAATTGTCTGAAAAAACCACTTTGAATGTTGCTTCCTTTGACATTACTACTGTGTTTGTGTTGTTAGGGCTTGGTTAGCCTTCCGTGTATGCGGAGCAATCATGCCCTGGGATCATGTCAAGTCCAAAGCAAAAGTAAATAGTAGCCGCTCAATATGTGGGATTACACCACCTGTCATTAACAAACTAATTCACCTCCTTTTCTCCATTGAAGATATATGTAAGATCAATAAAGATAGGCATGCATTTACCATATTTGTCCTTGCAAAGAGGATCAAGGTCAGTGAAAGTGGATAGTAAGAGTTTAGGCACATCAGTCAACATCTTTTGTGATAATCTCTTTTCCAGGAGATCCAAGGATTCTTAAAAAAATTAAGTATTAAATGGTGAGGAGTTAGTTAGGAACATCTGGCAGGGGAACCAATTAGACTGAACAAAGGGGCCTTGACCAGACTTCCTCTATTGCTCAGACAAGTCCAAGTCCAACTTTTTACACCCTGTCTGGCGCATTGGACTCTTAAGCATGTACTTGACTGGTGCTTTGCACAAAATATTATGGTACGTTATTGTGATACATACATCCAGAGAGGCTGTCTTGTGGGCGGCTCTTTTATGCATACACACATAGATGGACTAGAGCAGACGGGATCACAGCATTGCACAGAATGCCAAAGGGAAAGTGCCGCTTCAGCGATGAACTGCAAAAAAGTTTTCTATGTACTGTTTCAGTGAGGACCAAGGGGACTACATTGTTGTACAAGGTTGGCAAATATGTTTCAGTGTCTATTAAAATTTGCTGAACTAATGATTAAAAGGTCATATACTTCATTTTTGGTAGTATCACAGTGAGACTGTCTTATTGTTTAGTACAAAGAAAACTTAAAAAATATTTTGTTGAAATTGGATTTCCTAAAACAGAGGATGTCAGATTTAGAACATTATTTCATTTTATTTCTTTTATAGAGAGTTATCAATTTGTTACATATTTTATTGTATTACATAAACTACTTTTGCACCATTGAGTCATAAAAAAAGCATCTTTAGTCTCTGAAAAGCCTGTCTGAATTGGGTCTCGAGGTCAGACTAAATGTCCTCCTTTTTGCCCATACAAATATTTCACCCTACTAGAGCTTGAATGTCCTTGGTTACTCCTGAAACAGTTTCCTTTGGAAACAGTATATTTAAGGAGGCTATGAAAAAGCACTTTGGTTAGCTTGAAGGCAGTTCTGTCATTTGACAGCTCGGAAAAGGGAACAAAGATCATCCCTAGCTTTGGATTCTTTAGAAGGTGGGGGACTGCAAACCTGTACTGAATATATCGTTGGGTGTTGTAAGTATCACTTTGAGGAACTCCTGAATCCTTCCATCATCACTTGCATGAAGTTGGTGGAGCCTGAATAATCAGGATGGAAAGCATGTAGATCACTGTTGCTGAGTGTAACTGTATATTGTGGAGTTGCCATGGTTTGTGTCCCTCCTTAATATAGCATGAAAGACTGGGAGGGTGGTCTTATTTTTAAGAAAGCATATTGGAGAGTTTGTTTTACTTTTTAAGGGATCTCAGCTGTCCTAGGAAAATTGTGTGAAGTATTGGAGAAAGGGATCAGATATTTTGGTAAACCCTCAATCTAGGAGGATTAACTTGACCTTGACCCTGGCCATTAAAGAGTGCAACAGATCTTTACCCTTGCAGAATGTCTGAGAGGGTAATGGGAGTGAGCCTCTAAATATCTTATGTGGATCTGAACAAGGCTTAGAACCATGTTCCACAGGGTGTTTTTTGGAGTTGCTGTCAGACTATGGGATATCTGGATGGGTGTAAGCACAAAAATGATGGCTTGACTAAATGAATAGCTGTGTCTATTATATTCTTATTTTCAAAGTGCCAACAATTGAATGGCCTTGTCTTCTTTATTGTTTCTACATTTTAATTTTGTGACATCTTTGCTTAGCTTTCATATTTTGGTAATCTGTAACTCTAACTCTCTAACTCAAAAGGGTCCTGGGGAGACTTGTTCTTGTTTTTGTAGTTGCTTATAACACATTGTAGGAGGTGTAAGAGGTACAGCTACTGATCCTACTACTACTGATTAATTGCCATTTTAAATTGATTTCAAATGAATTAATAGCCAATTATAATTTTTTCAAAGGGGATGAAGGTGGGGCAACTGCATACATCACATCAAGGTGTGAAAAAATCTGGTTTAAATAGCTTTTCATTGCAAAAACACTTTTCTGTGGCTATAAATTATGCCAACTATGCCAGTAACTTCAGTTACAGATTAGATTCTCCTGCACAAACTAAATATTTGGGTGTTAAAATTTTAATAATTCAAGACTGGCAGATGGTTTAATTTAACAATAAGATGAAATGCCTGCTGACAATCTGAGCGGAATGTTTATTCTTGAACCACTTCTAGCATTTGAATAAAGATATCTTTTAAATACCCTCAGTTCAATGGGATAGGCAACAAAAAAGACTTAAGGGAAATCTCTTTGAGGGCAACATCCTCTCAAGTGAGTTCCTTTGAAAATAAACATTGATTCATGGAATACCGCAAAGAAAAGGAACTTTATTAAAGTCTTGTAGTCAGAAAATGTATTTTGATCAAATGTTCTAATCCAATGAATTATGAGATTTTACAAATCAGGCTTAGTGTTTAATAAAGCACCACAATTAAGTTTCCCAAACTTGCCATAAAATAATAACAATTCAAATATATCCAGAATAGGATAAAATGGCATGGAAAGCATGTGTGTGATAAACATAACTGCCATCACCTTTAAATAAGACAATGCATGTTGGGCAAAATGCAAAAGTGCCTAAATACACAGCTGAATGGAAGCAAGTTATACATGAATGCACATTTACTTTCCATGACAGCATCAGTATCTTTTGGTAAAGTAGATATAACTTTACAATGTCAAATATTGAATGTCACAATTGCTTTACAATTCAACTAGTTTTCTATTAATTTTAAAATGTACGAATTTCACAATGGAGACTGTTCTGAGGATTTAAACACTAAAAGTGAAATAAAAATGTATAAAGATCATGTGTTTTATTATTTGAAAAGTTTGCTGCCTTAGTCCTATTGTTAGTATTGTTGTCACAGTAGTGTTTAAATTTGCTAAGCCTATCCTTTCCAATAACAAGTACATGACCACAAGAGCCCTCTCTCTTACATTATGCTGTAGGATAACATTTGTTAGTGGGCTGATTATGATGAATTTAGTTTTTGCACCTCATAAAAGGTCAGTGTAAATTTATGGTTATTATAATAATTACATTTCTCTGAATTGGATTGGAATTAAAATTATTAATATGTGAGAACATACAGGTGCACATGACCTAAAACCACCGGCTGTGATCAACAAAAACTGTTTAAGAGCCTGGGGTATGTAGGATAAGACTTTAGTTTAGATGTGCAGAAACAGTTTTTTTATTTATTTTATCACTACATTCAGAGATGATATTTGAAAAAAAATTATTGTATTATTTGTTTCTTTTTTATATTCAACTACACCGTGGGTTGTGTCTTTACAAAAAGCAGATTCCTAGATATTGTTTTTTTTTAACCCCTATTAAATACAGGCAGCAGTATGCACAAATAATTATATTATATTTTGATTTTCTATCTACTTGCAGTAAAACCTGCTGCTGGCTAAACTGGCTAGTATTGTTTATAATTACTGCTCAGTTCATATATCTTAAGACATATGCTATGTCTGCCCAGCATTTACTGACACAACATTTTATTACTGTTAACTTCAGCAATGAATCCCCTAAGTTAGAAGTTTAAATCTGAACTGCATAAAGTGCACAAAGGAACGCTGTCATGTTTTCCCTTTCACTTCTGTCATGTTTTTGTAAGAATGTGTGAGCAGAATGGGTAAACAAGTGCTGTGTGTTTTTTAAATCACTCCTGCATGGAAATGTATGTAACTAATCCATGTTATATAGATTTAAAAAAAAATCAGATGCAATGTTTTTCATGCCTGAATTTGGCTTCTATCTGCTTCTCTATGGTGAAAAGGTGGCTATAGGATGGGTTAAAAAAAATAATCATATTGGGCTTATACAAACATTCACTAAGTGCCTTTCGTGGACATGGGAAATGTTTTTACAATTACAATCAGTTTGACCATTTAGGTGGACTGAGACCGTTGCCTTTGGGACAAGGCTTTTTTTGGAGTTATTTCAACATTTCTATTATTGATGTAGATCATGCAGTCCCTTCGCAGTAAAAATACATTAAGGGACTGTTGCCTTAACTCGGTTAATTGGAATTACAGGTTTCACCTCCTCACAAACTTGGTGCAGATCGATTTCCGTATTGTTATGATCCTGTTCAGATGGGTATTGTCATAAGAAAGAGGTCAGATGTATATATTGTGACTCTCCATGTATTATGAATTGTTGCTGTGGAGCAATACTCTGGAAATAGCTATTGATCAGAAAGGGCAGTTGGTAGCTCGGTTCGATTAGTCAAGTGAGGGCTTACCTGAGCAGGATCGATGTGGCTCCAAGGATGATATAGCCTTTCTTTGCAGTATCTTAGCTGTTCATAGGTCGGAAATAATCGTAACGGGAATTTCTGATGCTTCTGTAGGGATCATTTGGAGACACTTCTCCAGTGTGAGGTGGTCACTGCACCACGTCCTCCATCATTTGTGTTGGACACACTGTCCCCTGCATGCTTATCGATGGTCACATCCTCAGTTGGTTGAAAAGTACAATTTTATCTGTTTCAGTCTGGAAGTCCCACAGGATCTTAGCATGGTCATTCTCCACCACCTATGGAGGTGATACTCATTTTAACTTAGGGGTCTCCTATTTGTATTTCCCACAGATGTTTCTGTAACTACTATATACTAGCCACTTGGTCATGGGGTTCCATGTAATCCTTTCCAGCAAATATCTTACACTCTTTTGTGAGATGCTAGATCTGTTGCTAAAGGCCTGCTGTTTTGCCACGATCATTGCTTCTGTAATTACATTTATTCCCACCCTTTCTAGTAATTAAAATTAATTAAAAATTGTGGGCTATGGAGACAAATTGTTTTCAGGTCTGGGTTTCTGCTCTGCACACCTGCAACTGATTCTCCCCTAACTCCCTAAAGCCTCTTGAGCCGCTCTTGGACCAGCAGTCTGATTCTCGGCTTTTTCTCTTCTTCAGTTACATCCATTGAGTTTATTTCATATTAATATATATTTTAAATCTTTTACAGTATTGTTTTAAAGTTTGGGTTTAGTTATTAGCTGTACGTCATGACAAAGCATGCAGATAAATGACAAAAAAATAAAAAGATATTTTTCTTACATCTAACAATGAATTCTTTCTTTCAGTTGATCTAAGATATACAATACAAATATGTATGTTTTTGGCCTGAATTTGTTATTCTGATATGAGAAGGAATTTAAGTTACTAGAGTTATTATAATTATGCAAAGCACTAAAATAATAGGTTTAAGTTTGAGCATTTTATATATTGTAATTAATTCCTGTTAAGTACAATGTGCACAGTTGCTCTCAATAGAAATTTGCAAATTTGCCAAAATACCAACGGAAAACATTTGTCTGCAATTAAAAAGTAAGAAGGAGCCTTCAATTCCCTTGAACGGAAAAGCTCCAGATTGTAAAATTCTATTAAATACTCCAACATAAGTAGTAAACCTGACAATTCAACAAAAGCAGAACCAAAAACTCAGAGAGGCGTTGCTGTGTATTCTGCTGGATGCAGTGCCTTTGCTGATTTCTCTGTATTTAGTGCAGTTATTGGATGGACGACAATGGCATCAGAAGCTGCCTCATCATCATATGTAAATATGCAAAGCAGTCCTTTTTTTAACCTAATAGATATAAAGTGAAAAACACCGAAAAATTAACAGGCGCGCACACAGGCACAGTGTGATATGAGTTACTATAATGACGACCTCCTCCTCACAGACATTAAACATCCAGCTGGAAGAGCAAGCAGAAAATGAGGGCCCATAAAACCATGAATCACCTCTCACAAGTGAGAAATGTTTACAAATATGAAGGGGAATATATTGGGTTTTTTTGTCTATGTTTTGGATGTTAGCATATGATCTAATTTGTGAATTTGAATACCTGTGGTACTTTCTGTTTTAATATCAGGACTTGTGAGAGCATACTTTTGCTAGAGCAAATGCTTGCAGAGGAAGTCCCACTGCAGTTAGATGCTTGGAGGTCAATGTCTGGAAATCTAGCTCTTCCATTGTAGGTGTGTGTTTCACTTCTCTAAATATGAGTATTCCTTTAGTGTATCTGGACGATAAAATGGCACACAGAGCAGCAGGTGAGCCTACTCCCACCTGAGAACCCCATGGTACGGTTCCAGATTTGGCAGGGAATGAGCAGGAGGGCTTATCAAAAGCCCAGGGAATTACAAAAACCTCAGCTGCACAAAGGACTCCTTGGAGAGCACAATCTCACATTTAAAGTAAAGCTTGCCGCATCTGTTTTCTCCATTTGTTTTAATTCTACACAACTGAGGCTGTAATGGCCTTTTCTGTAGAGCAAAAAAATATATAAAAAAAGATTTAAAATGAAAACAGTTCTTCTCTAATACAAAGTACGTCTGTCTGGTTTTGTCACGATGTGACAAATATTACCCATTAAAGGAACAACAAAGATTATGTACAAATAACTATGTATAGGGACTGCATTTATGATAATCTCCACTATCACTTCAAGGTGATGGATCTGACATTAACTGGTATGTTTTTTTGTAGTGCCTAAAGCATTATTCTTAACAGAGCAAGATGGTTTGGCTTTTGCTTAGATGCTTCAAATTATTTACTTAATGTGATGCAAAGCTCAGTGTTGCTAAAAATAGTCTTTTTTAAAAACCCCACTATGAAACAGAATATGATTAATCAAAGGAAAATGCAAATGCTTGCTCAAAAGTTCAGGATATGTTTTGTTACTTTGAATCCCCCCACTTTATTGTTAAACTGCATGGGCTTTGGGAAATTTTAATCCGATACATAGGTTTATGAAATGTATTTGAATGCTGAAAGTGCCATGAGAGCGCATTGCATTCTACATAGCTATGCTTCTAATCTGTAGAGTATTATTTACCCAAAGCTGAAAAGGAAAGCTTCTGCATCCTGAAAAGATTAAAATTTAACAAAAAATGTTAAATTCAACCACCATGGAAGGCCATTGAAACATGTAGTTATAGCAACGACTTGGTGAATTGCTGAGAAACGAAAGAGCTCCTCCATTACATGGCTAAAGTTTTATTTAGCACTCAATGTATGGTACTTGGGCATTCTGTGTTTACCTAAATGCTGTAAACGAGTGTCATCATTAATGTTAAATCCTCTCCTAAT
>JAVLVB010000735.1:2979000-3093200 GCA_032876305.1 Orestias chungarensis
CCCCCCCCCCCCCCCGAATTTGAAGGGGACAAGATGTGTCTTAAGAGGGCGGGAGGGACAAAGGGAACACAGGAGGAAGCGAGCAGGGATCTGTTGGAGCATCACTACAGCGTTTGCTGTTGGAAGTCCTTGATGAGGCTTTTGTATTGATCAGATAGCACCACGGTTACCCACAGTAAATCTATTCACAAATAGGGCAGCAAGAAGAAAATACAGAAACATTCCGTTGACGGATTTTCAATCCACTTAACCTATCCCCTCGATTCAAGCAAAAACAGGGCAGGAGAAGGTGACAGAGACACAGTGAATGGTAGAGTGGTAATTTTGCATTTCTTCTGTTGACAGTCAAGCATGTTGTTATCATTTTGCGCTGCCCTCTAGTTTATCTACACCGTGGAAGATAGTGGCTTGCCTCTCGTGACTATAGGGCCAGACAGCCAATTATCTATATGCCCTCTATCAGATGTGATTTATGTCACCACTAGGCCCCAACTCTGCTGTCCCCTCTCCACCCATGATCAATCACCACACAAACTCAAAATAGGCCTTTAACAAAGCTTTTAATGTCCTCAATTGAATACTAAGATGATGTGAGATATTACTGGGCTATTCGATGAAAAAGAAAAAAACAAACAAACAGAGGGCAGGAAGCAAAGAGTTATTTATTTTTACAGGTTCATGTGAATTAAGTTTTTTTTTAATCTATAGATCTTATAGATTCTAACATTAGAACCAAAAAAAATGAGGACATGTAAACTATAAAGAATAAAATAAAGTGGTTATAATTTAAATGCCCTGCACCTCAAAAATTGTTAATGAAACTGCAAGTCTCCCTATCGGTCTGTTTAACCAATTTAAAGCTGTCGGATAAAAAGTGATATACCTTTTAAAAACCACAAAAAGATCATGAGCTGTCTTACATTCATTCACTTTGGACTAAATGGTGTAGTGTTAGAATAATTGAGATGTCTAACAGCACTGGGAACATACAATGCTCCAACATCATGCGCAAACAGCATGTGTAGGAAACAATTGCAGAGTGTCTACGTAAGTGGGAAACAAAAGTACTACTTTAGGGTTAGTGTGGTGCCTTGGGTTGATGATTTCAAGGTGCAAGACATTATGGAAGGAGTGTGTAACTCTCACATGGCTAATTAATTTCTTATTTTCATCATGAGTCAAATGACTTGGTGCTTATCAGTCATCAAATGGGAATCTGATGACTGATGTGCACTGCTTCTTTTCACATTTTGCACTTCACCTTGACATTTCCTATTATCTTAAAGCTTTTTCTTTTTTCCCCTGTTTGCTTCTTGTTTTTGACAGTCAATTGATATTACAGTCTTAGCAAATGTAATGAATTGTCCATTATGTAAGCTTTGTGAACTCAACAAACAATATCCTTGGAGGCAAGAAGCTGGCTCAATGATGCCTGTTCAAACTGATTCAGACATTCTAACGATTTCATTTTTATCAAACAAAAATGCATAAGATTTTAAAACTGTGCTATGTGTGTATTTTCAAAATTGCTAAATTGTGTATGATCCGAACTAGTTTTCTAAGAACGTAGGATATTAGTAGTTGCATATCTTTGATTAGAAAACTGTGGTGGTAACTTTCCAGCAGGAGTACATCCGAGAAACTGACCAGGGTAAATTATACTTATTTTCTCTTAACACAGAATTCATAAAAGTACAATAGACTGTTTAAATCTCATATAGTGCAGAATGAAAGTGTAAACTGTTTTTAAATTCTTTTGTTCAGTCTATATCTCCTCCTCTAGACACATTGAAAACCTAAAACTTAAAGTCTGCACAACACCACAGGTATACATAAAACAACTCCTTAAGTATTTTTTTTGTTATTGTGAGGGGGTAGTGAATATTTCAGGATTATGATGTGATCAATACTACAAGACTACCTGGTTAATAATGTAGAACCCGAGCCCCGTCTGGTACAAAAGTGATGATTCAAGTCACGTTTGTGAACTCTCCTCTTTCATTAAAGATGTGATCAGTAAGCATATTGTGTCTCTTACCCAAGGACAGAGTTTTTAACAGCTGGATACCAGAGTAACTTTTTTACACTTAGATACAACTTTATTGAGGAAACGTGGATAGAAGTGGCAAGAAACAGATTTGGCAACATTTATTTGGAATTGAAGCCTCTTTAAAATGTAAGGAGGTCTTTAGGACATGTGTGGCTTGATAAAATCATTATCTAAATTAAGGCTTGGCTGATAATACAGATCTGCTGCTTCAAAAATCAAAGAGAAAGAATAATTGAACACCAAACCCTTGACAAATAACCTTGTGTTTGTGCATAACATGGGATACGACAAAGGACATTATTTTGCAAGAGTAAAATATTCAGCACTGCTTTGCAGGAAATGCATTGGTTTTAGCAATTTTCTCATTTTTTCTCAGCTTTTATAGAAACCTGTCTTCATGTCCCCCTTTTAAAATAGCTGCCATTAAACCTTACTGACATGACTGATAGCACGGTTCTCTTTTTCAAACAAAGTATAGCCATACAAAAGCCCTGGTGCACTGCTACCCCACACCAATACAATGGTCAGACGCTTAGTTGTTCACTGTTTGAAGTGACAGAGGAAATCTGGATAATTATATGATTGATTCTTTGTGTTCCTTCTCCACTTCACAGAGCATGCTTTATTTAGGAACTGAAGAGGGAGAGAAATCTGGAGTTACGAGATGCTTGAGCCTGTGCAGACTCACATTTAAGCTAGGTGCACTCTTATAAATGCACACACACACACTTAAACCCACCAACTATTTTTGGAGTGTGGTTGCACATTGTGCAGTGTAGCTGTGTGCATCCATGAGTCAACCGACTCTTTCTCTGCCCTTTGTTTTTCTGTCACTTCCACCTCAGAAAGCCAAGGAAGATCACATAAAGTGCAGCTTCTGTTGCATAGCTGCATTTGGCTGAGTGCTGAGGGAGATATGGGGCAGGGCATTACTCTAAGTCAGTCCCTATAGGCTTCAGCCGATCCAGTAACAGCAAGGCTTGTGTAATTCACAAAGTCAGATGTCTTCACTTCAACAATTCAGAGCCTGATATAAGCACATGTTCTCTTTTGGGAGAGAAAACAGTCCCATACTGACTATTGTTTATAACTCCACAAATATCAGTGAGTCCAATTTAACCTGACACTGAAGTTTTTTCTTTTCGGTTTGTCCTTTCCAAATAACGAAAGTCATAAACTTTTACACAGAAGAAGAAAATATTTTTTTATCTACATAGTTGCATTACAAAGGGCAGAATGAATTTGTGCATGAATTGCCTCGCTACAGAATAGTAGAAAACTCCTGTTGTGCACTGTGATGGTAACTGAAAAACAACCTCTATCCCTTAAGTAATCTGATTTAGTTTCTGCCAGCAAGGCTTATTGTTAATTAATTCCCAGGAAAGAAACAATACTGTTCTCTGCTACTGCTGTACCTGCATTCTGACAATTTGAATTTGAAGAAAAAAGTATATATGGTAACTTTTTAACATCCAAGAATCTATCATTTTCTGAAACAAAATGAACTTGTGAACAGGTGCATTTTTAAAAATCAGATCAGTGATTGAATTCATTTATCAAATCAAATCAAAAATACTTTATTTATCCCAAAGGAAAATTAAATAGATTTAAACTGAAATTAAGTATTTGTTATAACTGCCTTTGTGCCTTTTACATTGTTGTTGACTAACTTTAGCCTTTAAAAAAAAGGGATTAGAGGGTTTTAAGACATAGGCATCCTGTTTAAGGCGATGCCAAGGCATTCCAACTGTTATTATGCTTATTGTACCAAATGTTGTTGCAAACCCATCCACTTTGTATTAAGTCACTGAAGACAAGTGATTTAATAACTAACTAATAACAAAAATTTTGTACCTAGACACAAAGCCTGCACTAACATATTTTGCTGTAAAGAGCTCGATGATTAAAAGTGTGGTGCAATTATAGGCATAGGCCGGAAAGCATATGTTATTCGATTTAAATTAATCTGTTAAAATGTGTCTTTTAATGAAATGTGTTGTGAAATTGTGCTATACAGATAAAATTAACTGAATGTATTGTGGTGCCCCCTGGTTATTAAGGCCATATGTGGAATTAGAACATTATGGATCCTTCCGGTCACAAACTGCTCACCAGTAAACCAAGCAAGGTCCTTAAAGGACCTTGTGCACGTTTGGTGTGGCACACCTTGACTGGCCTGAATTTAACCTGACAAACTTTCTTTGGCATCCATTAGATTAGAAACTGTGATCCACACCTTTAAGTCCAATGGCTGACCTCTTTAATGTGCTTCTAGATCAATGATGAAAAAACTCTTGGGGAAAGCCTTCTTAGAAAGTTGAATTTCCTATTACTGTAAAGGATTAATAAACATAATGATAAGCTAAATCGTGTAAGGCTTGACTTTAGCTAAACAATTATTTTAGGTGTTTTGCATTCTTTAGAGGGTGACTTTCTGATCACCCTGTATCATTCCTTCCATATTTGAAGTGTTCTTGTGCCTAAGGTTATAAAACCGGTTAAAGACATTCTCCTTCAGAATCTCTGATTGAAGCAAAAATACTTAATCATTTGTAGCTTGTAATCAAAGTCCACTGTCAATTATGATGAACACTTGATTTGCAATGCTTTTAATATTGTTCTATGTTTCCTTGTGACCACTTAAATGAGGCCCCAGTACACACATGGAGGAGGTTCTGTAAAACCAACCCTTGTAGAGTTCTTTGTGAATTGTGACATGAGGAGTCACCTTTGTTGTTGCTTAGCCTACTTATCCTTGTCAGACATTATTGGTTAAGTGATATCGTAATTTTGAAGGTCTGACAGCAGACCAAGGGCAAGGTAAATAAAGTACTCATATTGTAATTTTTGTTTGATAACATTGTCTTACATTTAAACTTTTTGAAGACCCAAAACACTTGAATGTGACAAAGAACCAAGCAAATCAAACATGTAGAGTAAGCGGGTAAAACTTATTTTGACAGCACCATACTGTATGTGGTAATCAATGTTTTTTGTAAAATTAGAAGGACCAGTATGTTCAATTTATGAAAAAGCATAATACAAAATATATTATGACAACTGTAGGCCAAAAACTATTTAAACACATTTATATTAATTAAAAATATTTAAACAGTTTGGAAAGTTTGTGTTAGCACTTTGCAACTGATCTGGTTGTACCGCTAGGACAATGTTAAATGGTTTTCAATTATGTAGTAGGTTTATAGGCGTGTTTACAGGCTATGTTTGTCTATTCAAACAGGGAGAGAAAGCGCAATCTGGGAAACAAGTTGTTGAGTGTGTTACCCAAGGTCAGTTTGACATGTACTGGATGGATGGTGAAGATCAAACCACCAGCCTTTCAACTGGAGATGTATTTTAATTCGTGAGACAAATGAACCCCAAAAAAACCAATGTGGTACCATGGAAATACACAATAGGAGTAAATGTAAGTATATGCGAATATAGACAATGCTGCAAATGATAGATGTGTTCATAATAAAGAGCCTAATCAGCTGCTTTCTGCATGTGCCTTGAGGTTTATACAATCATTGAAAGGACACAGAAACTAATTCCACATTTCACTTTGTGGCTGATTACTTAAGTGACAGTAAATTAATTCAGTCATCATTGAAGACGGATTAAAACCATCCTTACAGTCATAAGTAAAGCAGAACATCAGGGGTATGTGCCTGACGTTTAGCCGCATGCAGACACTTTTATAAATAAATGTTAATAATAGAATCAGTCCAAACTTCTGTAAGCATTGCGTCCTTTGAAATTTGAACAATGCTGTTAACGTATTTTATGTCATATGCAAATGGTTCTAAAATGACATCATAAATGTCTAAACTACTACATTGTCTCTATTTGGTAAAAATGTTGTTGAAAATGTGACTTATTTAATGTGGCTTAGATATGATGAAACATTACAAAGTAAAGGGAAACATTTCATGTTGAAACTATTTAAAGTAGCGTTCCTAAATGCATTGCACAATTCACACAATTCTAGGATATATTAAGTACCTTTACAGTTTTGAACAATGAGCTAATGACTCTTTTATGGTGAATTACACAGATTTTTTTTGCCTCAAAGGTAGTAGTATATCTATTTGACTGTTGTGCTGAAGAATACATTGATATTACAAAGTCTTTAGAATTAATGTTTCTATTTAAAATTGTCATTGAAAAAAGGTTTTAAAAGTTTTATAATTGTGTGAAACAGCTACGTTGCACCTATTAACCTTGAAAACTGTGAATATTCTAAAAAAGGCTTTTTACAGTTTTATATATGCATTTATGGGTTGGAAAAGTTTTATATGCATTCGCAATAATTATAACAAAGTTTAGATTTTTATCCATTATGATTTTGTATATCAAGCATGGGGTCAGTATAAAATACAGTGCACAGCATGATCTGTATGCTATGTCATCCCACCTGCATGTTTTCAGTCTCATACATTTTCCTACCTTGCTGAGTTAGTGCTTTCTGGTTTTAAGTATTGCTGTGAGAATCAAAATTTGTATTTGCTTTAGTCTGTACTACTTTACAATATAATCATGTATTATTAATCTTGTAAACTATTAATAGGTTTAAAACAAAAACCCTTGCTTATTTACCTTATTTACACCCGGGGCAGTAAATGTCAGGAAGCAGGATCCTAGCCTTGTGATCGCATGTTGAGCCAGATAATGGATGATTTGTACATACCGATAAGGAAGTTTAAACCCAAACATCTGTTGGCCATAAAGTTAAGCTCGGCCATAAAGTCGGGTTCGTGACCGGATGTTTGTGAGGGCTTTAGTGTTTATGGCAAACGGTCACTGATTAGAGCAGCTTACCATCAGCATGACAAGATGTTAAACAACGAGCCGGGGAACAAAATTTAAGACAGGATCTGGGAATCATTGCAGCTGGTTTTGGGTGAGTGGTCCTGTCTCCGTTTTTGGCAAAAAAAATGTGTTAAAAGTTTTGTGTTAAGTTTATAGATCTGTCTCAGTCTCTTATTGTTTAGTCATTAATATTTCGCACATCAAAAGATCCTTGAGGAGTAAAGGTAAAGAGCGGGTTATTATCTCAGAATAAGAAAACCTGTTATTCTCGACAATATCCATGCTGAATTATTTAAAACATCCACAACTTGGTTTCCAGCTAATTTAAAAAGGGGAATGACATCTTAGTTATGTTTGCATTTGTTTGAACCTTGCAGATACATCTGGGAAAGCTGAGCTGAATGGCCATTATTGCTGTCGTCAATGTGTCATCTGTGGTTTTTAACTGAGGCTTTGTTTTCATCAGTGCAGTTGTTTAATAAGCAAAATGTGATTCAGTCTTTCAAAAGTTATTTTGAAAAGGTCAGGTGACAGACTCTGTGGTTTGGTAAAAACATCTTGTCATGCCTGAAACTGTGGCAGTCAGTACATTTTAGGACAGTGTGATTCAGAGTACAAGACTATGCGAATAGATATTTGTAGGAATTAAAACTCTACTGTCTTGATTAGGACAGTGTTTGTATGTTTCTACTAGTGTTGTGACCAACTATTTTTTGTGATGTCCTCCAGTTTTAAGGCTAAAAGGCCTCCTTGCCACCACTCTAATCTTTAGCTGCCTCTAGAGATTCCAAGTTCAAGCATTCTATTATTAGTTGCCAAAGTTTTATTTTGTGTTGCCTGTGCAAGCATGGTTCAGACTTGGACACTTCTTTTAAGACGCCTAACTTTATGCAACTATTTGGCTACTAGGCTACATTACCCCACACACCAGAATAATGTTAGAGTTAAATATGTTCTGGCAGAATGCCTCTGGCTAGTTTCTATTAAGCAGATCTTGCCTTTGCTGGCTTGTATCTAATAGGCCTTTAGAGAAGAACACTTTTGGGCATCTCTTACTTACCGCTTTGAAAACTTGGTGGCTCAACCAGTAAATTCCAAAGGCATTTCAGTTTTCTGACATTTATAACACCCCCTTCACAGATATACTGGATCAGAGATGGATAACTAAAACAGATAGGCCTAATGGCCTTGCTCCAGGCTCCAGCAATGGGACCTTTACAATGATAGTGAACCAAGATTCTTTTAATACATGACCAAGAGCCACAATCTTCTTCACTGGTGACATAAAAATAAATTAATAAAATAAATAGATTTTGGGTGACAGTTACCAAAGGGGGTAAGTAGATGCTGACTAGATGTTAGTGACAAGAACAGGAATGGGCTTCCTTAAACAAAAGCATAAACACCATAAACTCCAACTTGATACCATTTTTTCCTAAGATTCAGTGAGGCATTTTTAATTCCTGATCCCTGGTATTGGTGCACAGATTTACGCATTGTAGTCCATTGAACCATGCATTTTGCGTGACCAATTTTTATATGCAAGATAAAAGATCTGACAAAATGGCAAGGCAAACTAGGAAAAAGTGAACTTGAGCAATTGAGCTCACAAAAAGCTGGAGGAAATGAGAGCCCAGTTTTTAGGTTCTGTACAACAAACTAATTGTAATTTAACTACACAGGGTTTGCTTTTTTTAAAATATCATTCAAACAACCCTAACATTGCGTTTGTTGATTAGTAGTACTAAACCAGTTAGTACATAACCCAATGCATCTAACTATGGACAAGTTGTGTTTACTTTCAATTTCTGTAGCTGTGGTCTAAGAACAAATGAATAAACTTAAGGATGACACAGTCCTACCCTTAACCCACATATCTAAGGACCCCACCATATTGTTCCAAGTTACCTATTTGCAAAATTTAATTATTTTTGAATGATTCTCTTTTTGTTTTGTTTTTGATTTTTTGGGGGGTGGGGGTTCTCAATCAAAATTAATGGACTGGGATAACAGTCATATCATGAAACATTTGTGTCATTGGGAAACAATCATTAGGTCTTAATTCAGCCTATAGGGAAATATATAGAAAACAGAGTGTAGTTATTTCTTCAGGGTGCTTCCTCCCTATTGGCCTTTTTATTAGTAAGGGACCAGTTATCTCGGACTTTGATCAAGTTCAATTAGAATAGTCAAATAAAATAAAATGGCTACTACAAGAGTTTAGTCAGTAATATCTAAACAAAATTGTAATTTTGTAACCTGTACACAATAGGCACGCTATTATTTAAAATCCAGAAAAAAGATGTTTCTTAAAACCGAAAGTTATGTTAAAGTACAAATTAATGTTTTAAACTTTTTTATCTACTTAGTGTTAAACCAAAAAAATATATTTCTGTAGGTTTTGATTAATCTAAGATTGTGTAAGATCTGTGGTGTGTTTGCAATAGGGATTTCTAATTGCTTCCTACTAGTAGGTGTCAAAGATTTTTGTTTCTGCTTGAATGTAACTGTGTGCTCACATAATTCTAAACATCTCAAGACTCAGAAAAAAAAGTTGCTTAATTTAAAGAAGCCCCAATTCCATTTTTCCACTCTTAAATGCTGCCTTTTCTTTAAGTTTTTGTTTGTGACAGTTCCTTCTTCTCAGCTATACACACTCCTTAGATATGGCACAGCTTGCTTTACTGCAGTACTAGCCAAAGTCCTATTCTTCTCACTTTAGAGATGAATGTTAGAGATGTCATAGTGATTGTTCATAGCATACAGCTCCCATTTCTGCCGTAGTCATAACTTAAAAATAAGATGGCAAAAATAGTCTATTTTATTTCATTGAAGAAAGACAATTAATCTCATAGAATATACATAATATGAGGACAGAAAATGTGAGCATTTGATAGAGTTATGCACCTGGCATGAGCTTCTATCCCTGACATCTTTCACTAAAGTACTTCTCAAGTCCTAAAGAGCAGATGATCTTTCCTCTGTTTGGAGCTGGTCAATGCTATCATCGAGAAGATTGGAATGTCAGAAACGGTCTTTGTCCAACAATCTGCACTTCTTTGATTTTAGTAGGCCTTCTCATGTGTGGAACAGTATGCTGTTCCTCTGTAATGTAAACAGTTAATTTAGTTAACAGAATTAGAAAATCACTTCAGCGGTGCCTCATTGACAGATTTGAACACATGCGACAAAGTGGAACAAATTTGGTAAAATGGCAAAACGTTTCAAAATGCTGTGCATTGAGTATTTAATGTACAGGAAAAATATATATATATATATATATATTTAAATAAACAAAGTAAAAACAAATTATTTTTGTGCAAGGCTAAAAAAAATATTCCCTCTGATTGGTCAGCTTGCTTTGCCTAATTTTTTTTATTTGCTAAATACGAAAAAGTAAGAGATGGGATTTTTTTTTCCCTTTAAATCCAATTGTTCAGATTTACTGCTAAGATGGAGACAACTAGTTTTCAAACTTCCATGTCACATAAGCAGCAGGTTGTACTCATACCTTCAAATGGATGAGATGGATCCTGTTGATTGACCTTACAAAGCCCTATAAGAACATGAGACTAAACATGACCCTCTAAAGTTTAGCCAATATTTGAATCAATATTTACCCCAACATCCTTTAAGGAATCATCGCCAAAAGTTTTGGTTCATATTGCAAAATTATGATTTTATAAATTTCTGAAGCACAAACTATAATTATTATTATTTTTATTTATTTATTTATTGACAACCTCTGATTTGTAGCCACAAAAAAGGCTTAATCTAAGAGATCCACATACAATGACCAAATACCTCCAAACTATCGATGTAGTTTTCAACAGTCACTTTCACTCCACCAGAATGTCAATACTGAGAATAGTTGTCTTGGATAAACTTGCTGGAATCCTAATCAAACATGGACTTCTTTAAAAGAACATGAAAGCATTGCTGTAGTAGAGTGGAACTTGGTCAGAGACCATTGAGGCATTCATTTTAGTATTCATTCAGGGGCTGAGGGACCAACAACTTTAACATCTTTAAATTTGTATGCATGCAAAATGTCAACAAGAAATCACTTTCATAGGACTGCTGGTATCCAACAGCTTCAATACCAGATGGACAAAAAGGTGAATTAAAAGAAAAAAAAGTAGGCCAAGCTGGAGCTGGGATGAATAAAGACAAAGCTGGCTCAGAAATATTGTTCCTAATATGAATGCATTTTCAAAATTAAAAACAGAGAAATGTTTCATAGTCTGCGTCGAATGAGAAGGGAACAAAAACTGGAGCAGAGTTGGTGTTAAACTGCTTTAAACCCAGTTGGAGAACTACACTACTGCACTAACTTCTCTACAGGAATTATTTACAGAAATCTAACTATCTTTCAGATGAAAAATAGTTTGGCTTTTCCTTCAGAATTCAGCTTTTTCGGGACTGCATCATTAATCCACAGGGAGGATTTTAATATGACTATCAATCCCTTTTATAAAAGAAAAATTACGTCTAAAATTATAAAGGCAATACCTACCTAAATGAATTGTTAAGTTGTTTATATGACTAAGAAAGAACAAAACATATAATTCAACAGCTACTGTCAGCTGCAAAGGAGTTTATAAATCAAGCATTAACCACATTGTGAGCAGAAAAATCAGTCAGAGTCGAAATAAATAAAAAAGAATACAAACATGGTCAACAGAAATAATCTGACCAGCTAAAATCTAACAAAAAATATATATGAAGAGCATCATTTGGTAAGAGTGTGGCCAGAAAAATGCTACGTGAAATTAAACACATACAAAAGATTTAAACTTTTAAAAACTATATCATAGTTGTCATTAGTATAAATATTTTTAATTAACCACAAATATAGATCCTGTTAAAATTGATTGTTTGTTGAGACTACGATGCAGTATTTTTTTCTCCTTCAACTTCTAAAAGCCAAAGCTCAAACATAAGAAAACACAAATTTTGAATGAACGACATGATAACTCGCTTGAAAACACTACAATAAATCCTCATTCTGAATCAAATACCGGAGGCTGTCTGATTAATAAATAAGCCTTCAGGCACAGTTCAATGAGGGATGCATAGTTTGAGTACCCTTGCTAGGTTTTAGTAAGCAGTAAAGTCTAGTTTAATGGAGAGTATGACGTCATTTTGGATTATTTAGAGAACAGCCATTAAACAGTGCTGTATTAAGCAAGCATTTCTCCTTGTTGAGCAAGATACTTAGTTATGCACCTTTCCAGGTGACTGAACTAGATCCATAGTAAGTAACAGGGTCTCAAAGACCTGCATGTTCAATCTAGGATAAATAAATAAAAAAATTCTTAAAGTAAGTCTTCAAAATCAAGAATGTGATCTATGCAATTCTGGGAAAGCACTTCAGCAGACGCCAGGTGCACACTCACACATGAAAAACTCTAGCACAAGAGGGGGCCAAGATTGAAAGCAATCATTTGTGATTAAACAACAAGGCATATTATACATCATTATTGCAGAGTGAATAAGACACTGCAACATAAACTGACACAGCCAAACACAGTTCCCTTCATATCCAGATAACAGATACATACACAAACCAGATGATACATTTTTTTAACTACGGGGTCATGTTTAAGTGCTGCAGGAGGTACAAAGTAAACATTCCTGAGTGGCTAAGAGATGATCCATAAAAGATTTTTGGGCAGGGATAAAAATATGTGTATGAGCAGGATGGACTGCAAACCTGAATCTGTTCTATTCTGAGGAATTTCCCAACTTTATTGAAACCTAGTTTGCAAGGTTTATGTACTTTATCAATTAACTTTATTATGATTTAAATCTGTATGAGCCTCACTTTAAGAAATCATTTTCAAAAAACATATTAGAAAAAAATCTATAAAATGTGTTCTCACTCTCTATTTCAGCATCTAACAAATATGGTAATTTGATAATCCCAACTAATCCACAACTTTAAAAATTATGCCACATTAACAAATTAAGGTCTTTCATATATAAACACACAATATCTTATTCGGCTAACTGCTGACCTTTTTGTTACAAAACAATTCCTTGTTGGTCATGCAAATCTGTAAGCACAGACAAATACTCAGTTTTTATGTAATCCATGCAGATGAACATTTTGCAAAGCAGGCAGATTGTTGTGTTCAAAAAGCTTCTGTGAAAAAATGTAAACATTTTAGAAGATGTATCCTTTATCAAAAATTACTTCATCTCAGCATTGCTCTCTATTGTTTCTGCCTCTGAAAAAAAGACTGATCCTGGTTTTACTATCAAATGGGTCATATGATCTACAGTTGCTTAGATTAGCACAAAACATCTAAGATCCAGTGATTGGGCAGGAATGGTGGAGGGTGGGGCATCTTCTCTTTACCAGTACAGCCGGAACAAACAATGTCTAAAAACCATTCAAAGCTTCACATACCTGGAACATCAGTCTGTTTAGCAGCAGCTAGTGGTTCGGCTTTCTGCTTTTAAAAAAATATTCTGATATCCATTATTATCTGCAAGCCTGGATTAAAAAGTTAGGGGCCCTTGGGCCAGCCTTTTAGAGGGACTCAAACACACGGACACAGCTGATCAACCACAGAGCTGCCATCACGCATATATACTTGTACATGCACTAACAAAACATACCACTTAGTTAATTAGTGCACAAGTTTCGGCCTAGTTGTTGGAAAGTCCTGCCCAGGATTCACACTGAATGACGACAATTTATTGTAGGGAAAGATCTGGAGTAAGTACATTCACAATACTCTTCTAAGTGCAGCAAACAGCAATATATTTAAAATGTTCTTATAATTACATTATCATTACAGTATCAAACATCCCCACAACTGTTTTCCAAAAGTCATTAAAAAAAATGCATTAAGATTTATGAAGCTATTTGGAGCTATTGAAGAAAATGCTATATTTGTAAAGTCAAAATGAATGCCTAAAAAGAAACTGGACAAACTTAGATAAAAAAAAATTGTGCCTCAATCTGTTCCCTCTATGAGGAGAATGGAATGGAATGCCTTTATTGTCAATATACACATTTTATAATGAGAATAATTTAAGACTGATTTAGAGTGCTTCGGTCATATGACCTGGGAGCTATTGAAGAAATATGCCATTTATTTACATTGCAAAATTAATAAAATATAGGAAATAGGTTAAAATACAAAGGATACAAAGAAGTATGCCTCACCAGGGCCATCTATTATAATAACTTAAAAGTGATTTATATTAAGTGGGTCACATGACCTGGGAGCTGTTGAAGAAAATACAATACTTTTACAGTAAAAAAATTTTTTTAAAGTTTAATATTAAAAATATTAAACCTGGATTAAAACAGGTGTCTCATCTGTACCATCTAGAAGAACAATTTAGCACTGATTTTTATTATGTAACTCAAGTGACCTAGTAGCTATTAAAATATGCCAATTATTTACAGTAAAAATTAATGAAAAACAAAAAAAGGGTTAAACTTGGATAAAAACAAGTGTGTCTTATCTGTGTCATTCTGTAGAATAATTCCACAGTATTGTTTTATCATTGTGTGCCATAACAAGAAAGCTATTATTTCTTGTTTCTCAAATCTACAACCGTGTTTCCTAGGAGGGAGAAACCGAAGAGCTGAAGCCGAAATCAGTCCGCCTGCATCGGCCCACACAGGAGGAAGACACCGCTAACTGTATGGAGCTGGAATATCAAACTTCACCACGGTAGTCTTTTATCCCTCTCCTGTTTTACTTTTAACTTAGAGGCCCTACTCTCCCACCGTGTTAACTTTCTTTCATACGCCCCGGTTCAGGATCCGGGCTGGATTCCCGCCAATGGCCTATTCGTTTAAACTTTGCCGCGATTGATCCTAGAAGCTAGTAGCGACCAGCGCCATAGAGACACTGGCAGCGACGAGAGGGAAACACTTCTTTATCTGCACAGGAAGGATACAGGATGTTTTTCTCTGCATGCTGCCACTCTCTGGTGAATTCTAGTACTGCAAATTTTAATCAGATAAGCTCAGGAGCCAGATCCGGGGCTCTTGAGGAAACATCCGGGGCTGGAGCAAAAGAAGCCACCCTGTAGATCAGCCAATTCTCTTAATATTTTCCTTTTAAACGCTGGACCTTACGGAACTGTTTTACTTTAAGAGTAACTACATTAACCTAAGAAAATGTGAGTGGGTAAACTGTTCTGCAGTTGCCATGAAGTTTCAGTGCAGCATAAAATAACTTTATCTATCTTTGCCTTTAGATGTTGCAAGCAACCAGCTCAATCAAATGGTAAACCACTGGGTATTCCTCAGGGTGTAATACGATAAGATCCGCAACAAAGTTAAGCAGATGTAAAGTATCAGTGTCTTTATACTGCCTGTTCACAGATGCAACCCTCCAGGCGCACACAGACTGCCATGGAGAGAGTAATCATTTATAACATCTTTGAAAAGAATACCTCAGTATACCAATGCATTATTAAAGAATGATGCAGAATAAACAATACAATAAAATAAAATCCTGCTGTATCTGTAAGGAAACTGATGGTCTAGGTGGTCTAGGAGTAGTATGCTTTATTTGTCATTTCCATTGCAGATAAACAAATTAACTAATTATCCTCTATAACCCTGGCTTGTATCCTATTTCTTTGGCATCCGAGGCATTGTCGCCTGTTGTGCTCCCAGGTCTTTCTGCCATCTTCTCTCTAAAAGCTTAGAACACACGCAGAATAGAATAGCTTGCAACGTTATTATTGTAAAATGCACTGACTCCACATTACCATCATCGGCCTGTTCTCATTGCCACCAGTGTGACCTCCTCCTTCTCTTTGCTTAGGGGGTAATGGACAGCTTGCCTCGCGTGGTTGTTTTGCTCTTTTCTGGGAAAAATAATAATAATTTAAAGCTTCAGAAAAGAAATAAAAAGTAATATTGAAGAATATTACTTGGACCTCGCTGAAATTACAAAACAACTAATGTGGTTTAGAGAATAGTACCTTATATAAGAGTTTGTGGTTAGGATGTATAGGTTAGTGTTCTTTGGAAGAAAAAAGTTAATACAATAACAGTGCACACCTGGATCTTTATGGTCCAAATTCACAAATAAAACCAATTAGTGAATTTGTCTGTGGAAATTAAATTAATTCAAAATTTTACCAATTACAAATATCATTCAAAATCTATAAACCTCCAAAGCTTTGCAGATGTCTGTTTAGAAGCTTTGCGGCCTCTGTTGTTGGTTCATTTTGTTTCCTGTCACTAAGCCTTACATTCTCTTCATTTATTTATGGCTTGTATCCCTTTGTTCGTGCTTGTTGCAAGCTGAGTGGCCTGACATGGATGCTGTGAATGAGTGTTGCTTGGCTTTTCAGCTGGAACATGGAGAACTCTGACAAAAATATTTCCCCTTACTCCTTGGTAGGGAAAATTAAATAAGCTTCCAAACTAAATAAATTTACAATTCCAAAAAAAAGCAGTAATTTGAAGTTTTAAATATCATTTCGATTCAATCCAATTTCTTTATTTAGTGCCAATTTTCAACACACGTTAAGGCACTTTCCCAAAAAAAAAACTTTTAATTGCACTCATACAAACATTCACACTTTAAAATCTTAGAAAACCCAACAGATTGTATTGAGCAACTGACTTTCACTCAATCAGTATCAGCACACCCAGACGATTGTGTTGTGTTGTGTTGACTGTACTTCAACCCACCACATTTAGCATGCATGTACAGAAGGGACATTGAAGAGGAAAAACTCCCCTCTAACAAAATGAAACCTACAGCAGAGCCTCGCTCAGTACGACCGGCTATCTATCACAACCAGTGGCGGGTTTGAAACTAACATAAAATTAGATGCGTGTTTGTTGCTTTGCTTTCTGTCCCCCCCCCCCAAAGCGTGCTAACTGTTACTTAAGAAAATATGTTGAGGCCATAGGTGTTAGACGAGTGCAATGTTAAAGGAAAATACATAAAAAACCATCTTCATCCATATTTCCAGTTCTGCAGTTGAATGCTTGTTTAACTAAGCTGGCCCTTCCCATTTGACCAAGAAGATTTCCAGCGTTCTTATATCTATCTTTAGTTAAAAAATGCTGAACAGTGGAAGTTGCACTGTAGAATACTTAAAAAAAAGGAAGACTAGGTTTAAATATCCTGTGTGCTTCCTGTGATTGGGGTCTTAAGGCAGATAAATATACTTGGATTTTAACATGCATGGATGATGTGTTAAACAGACAGAGAGGCCCAGAAAATCTTATAATCGTTTCAGCGAGGCGAATTTATTAGAATAACAGAGAGAAATGTGTCAGTTTCTTGAGCATATATTAAAGGGGGCAGGGGTGTAAATGAAAACTGGTATTAGGCTTAGATAAAACCTTTAAGTGCAATTCATACCTTTCGCCCTCATCTCTACATTTTAAACTGAAAATTCAAATACAGACTCAGAAACTTTCTTTCGGTATTATGTGATCAGCTCTCAAAATACATTAAGGTTCCAGATGGATAACAAAATCAATTTTAAAGGCAGATTATTTTTACATTTTCAGTGTTAAAATACTTTTCTGAGTCCAAAAACACACCATTTATATATATATATATATATATATATATATATATATATATATATATATATATATATATATATATATATATATATATATATATATATATATATATATATATATAGACCAAAAGGTCCAGGCAGGGTCTCTTAATTTTAATGCACCATTTTTGCAACCTGGTTATTATGTTATTATGCTTATAGAAAAATATTTCTCTCACAAACATGTGTTATCCTTACTATTTATGCAAATGATTCCAGAAGATGACTTAAAAAGATAATTTTGATGGTAAATTACATGGATGCACAAACACTCAAAATTTAAATCTCTTATTTGCGCGTTTAGCTCCAGGCCACATTGATCGATTCATACTCTGACCTCAAATATTCTGCATTCTTTACCCAGATATTCTGCATTCTTTACCCAGAGGAATGAAAGTGTAAAGAATAACACATATCCAATAACTAGAGGAAGTCCTTAACACTGTGATCCAAAAGGAAACAGGCCACTGACTTGGTGTGCAGCACAGCTCAACAGAAGCAGCGGAAAAGCTTTAGGGCAGCTTTGATCAAAGCAATAATCCATATCTATAGTGTAAATCTGCCTAGCTATAATTTAATATCAGTTTAACCAGGTAACTATTATGTTCAAGTAAAAATGCAGTTTATTAATTATTATTTTCAATTTGTAACTGTACATTTACTTATCATTTTATGATTATTTTGATTATTTACTTTTTGCCGCAATTTGTCCTGTTGTATTGTTTAGAATTTCGTATGTTAACACTGCGTGTAGCGTGTTCAGGAGCGGAGGTGCAGATGAGGAGACAGAGGGATTATAATTCATAAGGATGTCCTTCTGTAAGAAATAAAAAGAATAAGAAGAAAATCTTGTTGCTATTGGCCGTACACATGCCCCGTCACATTCATGTCTTCATACCTTTTACGACTTAATAAACTAGAATATAATACAATAGAATAGAATGCCTTTTATTGTCATTTATATTGTACAATGAGATTGGAAGACCACTCCTTTCAGTGCCGTGCGAAAAAAAATAGAATAAAAATATCTCTAAAATATATATACAGAAATAAACAGAAATATGTGAACTACGTGAATGATCTGCAGGAAATAAACAATGTATAAGAATATGGAGTATATGCAGAAAATAATATCTCTAGATAATTGACCGTGGTGGTGATATTGCACTTGTAAATAAATATAATATATATATAAAATATTGCACAGATATTGTTATAATAACATTTTATTGCACAGAGGTGAGGGTATTGCACAGTTAGAGTCCAGTTGAGTTCAGGGTGGTGACTGCTTTAGAAGCTGTTTTTGAGTGTGTTTGTCCTGGCTTTGATGCAGCTGTAGCGCGTGTCAGAGGTCAGCAGGTCAAACAGTTCAAAAACAGGGTGTGAGCTGTTCTTGATGATGTTTCTCGCTCTGCTGAAGATGTAGATGTCCTTCAGGGTGGGGAGGGGGCAGCCGATGTCTCTTTGTGCCACTTTGACTACGCTCTGAAGCCTTACCCTGTCTGTCTCAGTGCAGCTGCCGTACCATACTGTGATGCAATACGTCAGCAGGCTCTTGATGGATGAACGGTAGAAGGTAAGCTGCACGTTAAGTGTCCAGGTTGTTCTTTCTGAGGACCCTCAGGAAGTAAAGTCGCTGCTCTCTTGATAACAGCTGTGACGTTGGTTAGGAAGTCCTTTATCCAGGAAGATGTGAGAGGGGGGAAGCTGAGGATGTGCCGTTTCGAAATTAGTATGTCTGGGATGACTGTGTTAAACGCTGAGCTGTAATCCACAAAGAATGCGTGTGTAGCTCTGCTGCTGCTCCAGGTGTCTCTGTACAGGGTGAAGAGCTAACGCAATGGCGTGTTCCGTCAATCTGTTTGCCCGTTATGCAAATTGGTAGGTGTCGAAAGTGGGGGGGTGGTCTCTGATGAGTTGGAGGACCAGCCTCTCAAAGCATTTCATGATTACTAGTATGAGGTCCACTGGGCAATAATCATTCAGGCTGGTGATTGGTGACTTCTTTGGCACGGGGATGATGGTGGCTGTCTTTAGGCAGGGAGGGATTACTGCCTGTGCCAGGGAAAGGCTGAAAATCCTGGTGACAATCAACGTGAGCTGGTGGGCTCACGCTCTGATCACCTTTCCCGGTACTCCGTCTGGTCCAGCGGCCATCCTGGGGTTCACTGCCAAAAGCACACTCCGTACTTCGTGCTCCTGCACAGTGAATGGGGTCGAAATGGGATTTGGTGGGGGTAGTAGGGCCGGGGAATATTGGTGCTCCCGGGCTGTCTTGAAGCGAGCAAAGAAACAGTTCAGTTCCTCCGCTAGTGACACGCTCAGGTCTCCACCTGACACATCACAGCCTCTGAGGTTTGTGATTTTCTGGATGCCCTGCCACACATCCCGTGTGTTGTTGGTGGACATATGGGACTCTATTTACCTCCTGTAGTCTGACTTGGTGCTTTTTATTCCTCTCTTCAGGTCAGCTCGAGCAGCACTGTACAGAGCCCTAAACAAGTCCCAGTATGTCCGTGTGAAGCAGTCCTGTAGGTCGGAGATCGCGTTTCCAGGCCAGGTTGTGATGGTTTTGACAGTAGGTCTAGTTCTCCTTCTGAAGGGGGTGTATGCTGGGGTGAGCTGCAGGAATAGATGGTCGGACTGGCCGAGGTGGGGGAGGGGTTTAGCTCTGTCCCCGTGCTTAATGTTAGAGTAAACATGGTCATGTGTCTTTTCCTCTCTTGTAGAACACTTAGCATGTTGGTTGAATTTTGGAAGTACATTCTTAAGGTTGACCTTGTTAAAGTCTCCTGCAATAATATAAACACCATCGGGATGAGCCCGCTGCTGTTCGTTGATGGTATTCAGCAGAACAGAGAGCTCTATGCTAACATTAGCATCGGGTGGTATATACACAGCAGTGACGATCAGTACTGTTAGCTCTCTTGGCAGAAAAAAGGCCGACATCCAACAGACATGCACTCGAGGTCTGGGGAGCAATATTTGTATCTATGATTGTCCCGTTGTTACACCAGCTCTTTGATCGGTCCCAGCTTAGGATAGTGTGGCCTGCTAGCTGCATGCTAGCATCGGGGATCAGCAGGTGAAGCCAGGTTTCAGTGATGATCATAACACAGCAGTCGGGAACATAGCGATTTCCAGCCAGCTGTAGCTGTAGGTAATCCATTTAATTCATCATGGATCTTGCGTTGTAGAGATACAGGCTCGGTAGAACGGGCCGATGTGGTTGGCGTTTTAGCTGCAGTGTGAGACCGGACCTGCAGCCCCGCTTTTGCTTCCTCTATCTACGCCGGCATTGATCTATTGACCATAATAAATGAATCTCAGATCACTGAAAAATGTTGTCTTCTTTGTAAATGCTTGTGCATCACCTTCGGAATTTAATTTGGCTTCATGATTGTAGATATCATAAATATATGTTTAATGTATACACTATGAGATGTTTCATAAATTTCTTGAATCAAGTTACATTTGTTACAAATTATTTAAAAATATTATGTTGTACTATCTTATCTAATACTAGACAGCATTTAGTGCTATTTCAAAGCACCAAAGCAATTAACCTGAAGCTGTGATTTCCTTGAAGACAGAAACTGATATAGAACAAATCCGGCCAAAGGTAAAATAACTGCGTTTTACCATACAGTGAGTTTTTAGCCTTTTAAGCTTTATAGCAAGCTTTGTCTCCTTTCCTTTTGAGTGAAGTGTTGCCAATTGAACTGTGGAAGAAAGATTTTGCTCTGATAGAGATCTCTTGTGAAAAGATTCACTCAGAAATATTGGGTTAAAGCAACAGAAGTAAAGAATGTCCTACGGGAACTGAGGAAAAAACATGGACAAATGAGCATGTTACCCAGCATGGTTTTTGGCTGGCTGCTATGCCTCAGCTCACACAGACTGCCAGACGTTAAGTCTTTCACCAAGTTTTACTGCATCTTAGGATGGTAGTGTTTCCACTGGGGCACCAAGATATTCCAATGCTGATCTTGAAATACATATGCCCAGTTCAGCAAGACATATGTATCCAAAATTATCAGAATCATCCTCAATGAATGAAAGGTTGGCTACTAGAGCGTAAAAGTTAGTAATTTAACAGAGAATGAACTGATCACTATAGAGCTTCACATAAATAATTCACTCCTTTGTTAACTGTGAGAGGTAGAAGCTCAATTTCTGGTCAAAGAGCAATGAATAGAAAGGATAGCAACCCAAGAGGTTATATTGGCAAGCAAATAAATCACATCAAACACCTGAAAATTAGCAAGCACATTTAAATCTATCTGCTGTAGGAAGAACATAAACACCAAATTTACCTAATTTGGGAAACAAAGTTATTAAACAGTATTGACTTAAAAAATAAACTCAGACAACACTTCAGAACATCAGGCCAATTTAATGGATGGTATATAATTTGGCAGCTAGAAAGTAAAAATTAAAAAAGCACGAAAATACATTTCTACCTAAAGTGTGATATAATTAAGTAAAAAAAAAATCATTTATGTTTTCATTAAGTAATTTCAAAAACGAAAAAATAAAAGATGACACAAAAACTCCTATATATGTTTTAAGGTGTTTTGTCAACTAATAAAAACAGGGAAAAAAAGGTAGAGGAGGACAGTTTCCAGTCAGATATAATCGTATTTGTTTGGAAAGTAAAAAAATAGCCATTGTGATTTTTGGAAGTATAATTTAAATTTGTTATACACTTAATAAATACGTAAATTACTATGTTTTATTATGGTAGAATCTACTGATTAAACTCTGATGAGAATCAGTACAAGACGTTTTGACAAAAATATTTAAACAAAATGAAGAGCACCAACTTTCAAATTGGTCTAAGTTTATTAAACCACAAGAAGTCACAGATGATCTAAAAGAAGAGAATAATTTTTGTATAATCCTTGTATACTAAATTAAATTGTTTAGCTCTAACAATGAACAAACAAGTTAATCAAATTAACAAACCAATGACTGCGGTTTCACATAAACCAGCTAATTTATTTGACATTTTCAGTGGCCATGGTAAAACATGTGTAGAAAGGAGTGTAAAAAAACAAACAAAAAAACATCATTGATACTTCATGATTGTTTGACATTAATATTTTTTTTGCCAGGATACTGTATATATGTATATATTTTTTAAATGCCTCAGGAAAACATGTCCTCTATCCCGGCAGTTGATAATGAGACGTCACAAAATCTGTGTGTTTATGCATAGCATTTAAGCATCACCAAGGGGCTTGCTTGGGCTAACTCTTACCATTAAGAGTGAAGGCAATGATATATGAAGTAAGCCTAAGAGAGTAGCTTGTGTGTGCTTTGACTGATCCCAAGACAATCCCAATTTAATTGTGCATTAAAGACCGCTGCGTCATTTATTACATTGTTTATTTATCCCTCTTTTCCTGCCCCGTACACAAACACCCCTCCCTCCCGTCCCCATCTGAGCTCTAATTAATCCTTCACAGAAATCCAAACTTCATTAACTTGGGCAGCTTTAGGCCCCAGCTGGGGTTAATTACAAAATTTTAAAATGGAAATATTTTGTCTAAGGATCCAAACAGAAGGCTGTGATTGTAATACAGAAAGTATGAAGCATGCACTGAGGTCATATTTTTCACTTTTCCCATTATTTGATGTGAAAAAAGCTGAAATCCAAGCATTATATAAATAATAACTTTTTTTATAAAAATAAAGAGGGGTACTTTTATCAGTATCAATAAAACCTTTGGTCAATGCAAAAAGTATTTAACCCTGATTCAACCGAAAAGCTAAATTTATGCCTAACAGAGGCTGGCTACTGAATGTGTTTATTAAAGATGCAAGATGCATGCTCAAGAAAGATTTATAGAACAATTGTGCATAAAACAATTGAGTTATTAAGAATAGGTCTTAAACATAATTTAAGCTCACAATTACTTAAAAAAAAGACAAAAGCAAACCTTTTTTTTCGTTATTAGGATTGTACATCTTGCAACATCTGGCTCCAATACTCAAGGGTTTTTTATTCCTCTGTCATGTGTATGTAGGCCTAATTTCACATGAAGAAATATACTCCAGCTCATGCATACATATGCTGACAGAAGCTGCATAATAGAGTTGGAGGGTAGTACAGGGATGAAAAAGGGGAAAACAGCATTAAATTGGCTCAAAAGTTAACAGCTGTGTAATATCTGCAATGGGTCTCAGTAGATGCATGCCCACTACAAAGACTCAACAATTAATAATCCGTCTGCAGATTCTTGGCAGCCCCTTGCTGTTTGCCTTTTTTTTAACTGTTGAGTGGACTCCTGCTGCTTCTTCAAAGATTAACATTTAAAAATTCATCAGCTGTTTTTTTTTAGGGTACTCAAATACCTTTACCATTATTCCATAAAAATATGTTTCATTATTTCTCTTTGCCCATTATCCCCACTGTAACTGCCATGGAGCTATGAAGCAAAATACTTTATGTAAACAGACAGTTAAAAAGAACCTGAGAATCACCGATATTTTTAAGGATAAGATAAAACCCAAACTGAATCATTATGTTTGCAAAAAACAGAATAGACTTTATTTTGTATTAGTATGAGCACAGTTTGCATATCTATTAAAGAATTTGCACATTAAATTTAAAGGTATTTGGATAATGCAGTTAAAACAAAAGCCAGATTTCTGTTTTCTGGTCATGGTGCTTTGTGGGTACATTTTAAAATAAGAATGACCTTGACAGCGAATGTAATGAAAAACTCGAAAGATGAACATGGTACCATTCCTAAACTAATGGCAGAAAAGTATAAATCTGAACTGTCAATAAAAGTCGGGATTCATGAGTTTCCCCCTATTGTTTTTTCTTGTTAAGGTTAGATTGTAGTAGGAGCCTCTCCTAGCCATTGGACAACCGACTGATTGCCAGTTATGCAGTGGAAAATCAATACACACAATTTGCACACACACACACAAACACACAAGGCCAATTAATTTACCCGTTTTCACAATCCACTTCAAATGCACACCTCAGTACCAAGAAAATATCCACATACGCATGAAAATATCTTCTATACTCCACAAAGAAAAGACTGCACAGCTGAGAAGTCAACTGAAATCACTCTTGCTGTGAGAGTAAAATGCTAACCATCAAACTACAATAAAAACACTGCAACAGGGAGTATCCAGAATTTAATCAAGTTCTCATTAACCTGCATCATTCATCTTTTCATATTTAAGGATCTCAGAAACACGGAAGTGCATGCAGAAGTTATTTTGGAGCAGAAGAGACCAGAAAAGATAAGTCTTGTTCCTGATTATGCAATGTACCTGTACATTATTCTTTTAAAAAAGAACAGTCTAATCAAAATTCACAACCCATAAAACTGAAATCCCACATTAGAGGAGGATGCAGACAACTTCATGAAATCAGAGATTACAGATCCAACTATTTATATATCCAGAACTAGTTCAAGTGCAGGGGTACAAAACAAATTTAAAAAAAGAAAACTAAACTTTTGAAATCCAAATGCAAGAAATAAAATTATAACAAATACAAAAGGTGGTAGTATTATTCTATATCCGACAAAACTGCTGACAACTGTTCTACATGCTTTGGCTCAGCGCCTGAGGTCTGTTAAATCATAAATGGCTGCTTATTGGTTGCAACCATTCTTAAGGCAATAGAGCGGGGACAAATGCCAATTTAGTTTTGCAACACAAGTAGAAAAACAACTGGGAGATAACAATGCCCCTGGTTGTTATTTTGCCGCCTTCTCATTTTACATTAGGCGTAAGTCCATCAGTTGGGACAGGCCCAAGCCTACAAGCAGTCAAAGCAACACAAACAGTCTCACACACCCACATACTGTATATGATGAACAAGCTCTGATATGTGGCCTCTTAAAGAAAACATTGCTCACATTTATTTAAAAATATATATAATCTAAATATTTATGCCTTTCAAAGGATTTATACATACAATCTAATCAAGTAAACTGCTTTTTTATTTGTAATTCAGTTAAAATTTAAATTAGATAAATTGGCTTCTGAAAGGTTTTAAAGTTTTTGTCACACACACATCAGATCTTAGTAATCATCATCATCGCGCTAAAAGAAGCCAAGCAAATTCAAGCACATCTTAATCAGATGTACTTTTTATTGTCGGCTTTAAACTATTTGAACCCTCACTTTTTTACGATCATAATAAAAACCTTTTAAATTCAGAGATTTTTAAGTAAACTTGCTTACTACACACAGTACAAGGTGCTGTGTGTAGTAAGAAAGTTTATGCTACTCCTTTTAGACCAACAAGAAGTCTAAGAAGTTGGTTTATTAGCTGGGCAAGTGGCTCAGTCAGCTATTTAACACGTTCTGCTTTATTCTTACCAAATGTATAAATTCACAGTTCTTTAGTTTCCATTGGATAACTCTCTATACAGCTGACTTTCTTTGTTGTAAAAGTGTAGGCGGCTAATAGCGTGCTGAAAGTGATAAGCGAGGGGCCAGCACTTAATAACTCTGTTCATAAAGGAAATTGAGCTAATTTGAGAACTTTCTCTGGCATTTTATTCAAGACAGTTTAAAATCAGCTGTGAAAGTGCCACAACTTCTAACGCCTAACTTCTTCCAGTTTTTGATTTCCTTGTGCTTTTGATAGCTCCAGGGTCAAAAATCCTAACCAATTTAATGAGGGTGAACATTTGGGTTAAATTGGTAAAAAGTGTACATGTTTAGATGTTTGGAACAATACAATGTTCATAAAAACACGATATGACTAGTTTTGGATTGGATCAGGCAGGTTAAATAAAATGATCCGAAATGGAAGTGACTAAATCCATTAAACATTTGTGGACTATCAAAATGAAATGAAATGTAAAATGAGATCTACCATTGCTAGATACCAGAGTGGTCAGATATTTAACCAACACTATGGAATGATACTTTTGAATACTACAAATGATAAATAAATGACGCTTAAGGCTAGAATCAAGAATCAAGAATCAGTGTATTTATATAGCGCCAATTTATAACAGATGTCGTCTCGAGGCACTTTACAAAAAAATCAATTAAAATCATGGATACATCATAAACAAATCAATTTGAAAAAGATTCCAATCTAAGGAACCCCAGCAGATTGCATCGAGTCATTGACTTGCAGAATTCACTCCACTCGAATCAGCAGACCGAAATAATGGCTTGTGTTGTCATTGACTTTACAGCAATCCCTCATACTGAGCATGCATGTAGCAACAGTAGAGAGGAAAAACTCCCCTTTAACAGGAAGAACCCTCCAGCAGAACCTGGCTCAGTACAAGCAGCCATCTGCCACGACCGACTGGGGGTCTGAAGAGACAGAAAACTAAAATGGATGCAGAGGAAACTGAAAAAAAAGAGTTTATGGCAGCAGTTGTAGAGAGTCACTGGAACCAACTCGGCCCATATTCTCATCCAAGAAGCTGTCTCAGCTAACAAAACGCCAGACCAGGTGTTTTTACTATGGAGAGAAGAACACTAAGAGAAAACAATAGTTAACAAGGTTGAAATAACAGTAACTAAAGCAGATTGGACAAAGGAAGAAAGTAGAAGAGAGACAAGTGGCCAGATTGTCCTCCAGCAGTCTAAGCCTATAGCAGGATAACTATAGAAAAACTTAAATATCCTAACCCTGTAGAGTGAGACATGAAGAAGGTAGAGCAAAGGAGAACCGAGTTTCACCCCCAACCGTATTAGGCTGTCTTCTCTACCTCTTCCTAACTATAAACTTCATCAAAAAGGAAGGTTTTAAGCCTAGATTTGAAACTAGGCAGGGTGTCTGCCTTACGGACTAGAGCTGGTTCCACAGCAGAGGAGCCTGATAACTAAAATATCTGCCTCCCATTCTGTTTTTAGGGATTCTAGGAACCACCAGTAAACCTGCAGTCTGAGAGTGAATTGCTGTGTTAGGGACAAAGGAGTAATCAGATCTCTGATGTATGATAGAGCTTGATTAGTGAGGGCTTTATGTGTCAAAAGAAGAATCTTAAAATCTATTCTAAGTTTGACAGAGAAGGAAAGCTAAAATAAGGGAGATATGATCTCTCTTTTTAAGTTTCATCAGAACTCTTGCTGCAGCGTTTTGGACTAACTGAAGACCTTTAAGTGCATTTTGCGAACTTCCTGCTAATAAAGAGTTACAATAGTCCAGCCTTAAAGTCACAGATGCATGGACTAGTTTTTCAGCATCAGTCCTAGAGAGAATATTTCTAATTTTTGCAATACTCCTAAAATAAAAGAAGGAAATCTTACAGACCTGCTTTATATGGGACTTGAAAGACATATCCTGATAAGAAATAACACCAAGGTTCTTTACATTGTTACCAGATGCACATTTGATGCTCTCCAGGTTAAGTGGTTGACTAAGCAATATCTTTTTTAGAGGTTCTGGTCCAAAGATGATAACTTCTGTCTTTTCAGAGTTCAAGAGCAGAAAGTTTAAAGACATCCATATTTTAATGTTATCTAGACATGCCTGTAATCTACCAAACTGACTGGATTCATTGGGATTTATAGATAAAAACAGTTGTGTATCATCAGTATAACAGTGGAAATTAACACCATGCTGTCTGATGATTTTACCAATAGGGAGCATGTATATAGTAAATAGATTTGGGCCAAGTACAGAACCCTGTGGTACTCCACAAGTAACCTTACAATGCAGAGAAGATTTGTCATTTAGATGAACAAACTGGGATATATCAGACAAAAATGATTTAAACCAGCTTAGTGCTGTTCGTTGTCTAATGTAATACGCAATGAGGACGTAATACTATGAACAACAGCATCAGTCTGTGTAGAGCATGAAATTAATTTGCTGCCCTCCACTGTGGTGGAATGGATTTTTTAAAGGTTGTAACAGTATTTTCTGATAGACACCTACTATAAAGCCATTTATAGTACATTTATAAAGACATTAGTGAAAACGAACTCAAAAGTTATCAAAAAATGGTCAGAAAGGAGAGGGTTATGAGGCAGTACTATAACTTTTTCCCACTCAATGGCATAAGTCAGCACAAGGTCTAAAGTGTGACCAAGAGAGTGGGTAGGTGTTTGGATTTTTGAGTGAAGCCAATTGAGTCTAAAATGGCAATAAATGCTACATTTAGGCTGTCATTTTTGCTATCAGCATGAATGTTAAAAACTCCCACTATAATGATTTTTGCAGTGTTTAACACAAATTCAGAATAAAAAAATCTGAGATCTGATCTATAAATTCAGAATAAGGACCTGGTGGACGATACAAAATAACAAACAGAAGTGGTTTAATTCTTTTAGAAGTTGGATGAGGAAGGCTAAGGGCTAAATGTTCAAAAGAACTATAACTTTTAGTAGGCCTGGGATTAATTACTAAATCTGATTGAAAAATGCTTCCTACTCCTCCACCTCTCCCAGTACTTCGAGGAATGTGAAAGTTTGAATAATTAGAGGGCGTTGATTCGTTGATACTAACATAATCCTCTTGCTGCAGCCAGGTTTCTGTGAGACAAAGCAAATCAATTTGATTATCAAGAATTAAGTCATTATTTAATAAGGGCTTTGAGGAGAAAGATCTGATGTTCAATAAGCCACACTTGATAGTTGTACATTTTTGCTTAATCTGATTTGTTTTTATCTTTATGAGATTTTCAAGATTAGCTCTTTTTAGATTGATCTTTAATCTAGTTGGTTTGGGCAGGACACAGTCTCAATGGGATGATGGGTAGGTAACTGTAGAGAAGCGGCAGAACTATGAACTATGACTCTGCTTCCTGGTCTGGACCCTGCTTTGTCAGTAATTTGGGGAATTAATAAATTCGCCCATATTTCTAGAAATGAGAGCTATTCTATCCAAAGTGGGATGGATGCCATCTCTCCGGATCAGACCAGGTTTTCTCCAAAATGTTTTCCAATTATCAATGTAACCCACACCGTTTTCTGGACACCACCTATATAACCAGCTGTTATCATTCAACCGCTGGTCCGATAAGCAGGGGACCAGAGAAAACTACAGAGTCCGACATTATTTTTGCAAACTCACACACCGAAGCAACAGTAATTTTAGTGACCTCCGATTGACGTAACCGGGTGTCATTACCGCCAGCGTGAATAACAATCTTACTGTATTTATGATTATCCTTAGACGGCAATTTGAGGTATGATTTTATGCCGCCGGTTCTGGCCCCTGGCAAACATTTGACTACGGTTGCTGGTTTCTCTAAAGCAACGTTTCTGACTATGGAGCTGCCAATTACCACAGTCTGCTTCTCAGCGGGTGTATCGCTGAGTGGGGAAAATCGATTTGAAACGTCAACAGGTTGGTGGTGAGTCCTAGGCTGGGTTCTGGGACTATGCTTTCTGCATACAGACACCCAGGCAGGCTGCTTACTCAGCTGCGTGGGAACTGCTAGAGGATCACTAGGGCAGCCTGTTCTTGTTGGATCCACGCTAGCTAATGGGGCTCGGCTATCTGCAGGTGTTTCAACAGCGCAGAGCCGAGCTTCCAATTCACACACCCTCGCCTCCAAAGCTATAAAGATGCTACATTTTATGCATGTACCATTATCTTTAAAGGAGACAGAGGAATAACTAAACATCTGACACACGGAGAGGGAAAGAGGAGAAGCAGAGGGAGAAGCCATAGCACAGCTAGAAGCTAAGCTAACTAAGCTAGCGAGTGCTCACTACACAAAAAAAGGTCAGTTGAGAACAATTACGGTTTCTAAAAATGTCAAGTGGAGCAACAGAAATGTGTTATTAATGTGAAGGTGTGTTTAGAATTAGCTAGAAATGTCTCAGTACAGAGAATTCAGAGTAATAAGAATGAGCGCGGAGCTACAAAGCTATATTTACAGTCAGTGTGGATAAGACAAAAAGGCAAAAATAAATGCTTACTAATGTTACACATATTTGCTTTTTAAAATATCTGTAGTTGTTTTGTGTACAATTATTGGGCCAGTGGGTTTAAATGTAGGCTAAAACTGCGAAAGGTGCAGTTAACTTAAGTGACTCAACAGAGAGCTTGTAGGTGTCATCATTGATGAGGGGAAACTATAGCTTCCATAACACAATATTTTTTGCTGGCTATTTCTGGTGTCTTTTAGAAGAAATGTGTAAAAAAAGAAAAAAAAAATATGTGGGCACATACATTTTTACATCTTAAACAGGATTTTGTTTTATCAGTCCCTTCATCTTTTAAACAGGGGAGAGGTGGACTGAAGAAACTAAATCCGAAGTACACTTTAAGTAAAAAGTGCAAATCTGGCTGGCATTAGCGATTGCTTTAAGTTTAATTTTTGTTATCTGAACCAGGGGAGTTTGGCTTTACAAAGAACATAACTCAAGACAGAATTCTAATAGTGTGATTGATTGTTCTCTTAAATCAAGACTGCATCTATCATCTGAGTACACAAGTTGCATTGCTGCAATAGTAATCCATGTTTGCATGACCTTCAACTGGATTATTTGTGTGACAGTTTGTGATTCTGTGTTTGTGAGTGTGTTTATAGGGTATAACCTGACATTTGACCTTAATAAAAGGTTACATTCCAGGGGCCTAGGGGTAATACAAGGACAATGCCAAAGTCCTTGTAAATTGCAGCATATATTTTCATAAATCTAATGGACTTTGCCAGAGTTTGCATAATTTGTACAACGTACTTTTACATGGCAGACAACATGTTTTTCTTAATTTTTCTTTTATAGTATGTGACTTGATATTTTTGTATTCCAGTGTATAACACAGCAACACCAGCTGTGAGCAAATGAACAACATTTTTTATTAACATTTCTCATATACTTTACATTGTTAAAGTGATCCACCATGCAGATAAGGCGAGAGCCTTATTTCCAAGGTCATATTCTATTGTGCCATTTCTGCAGCCCAAACATTGAACTGTTGGTAATAATTTCTTATCCATATTATTGTCCAAGAAAGTTGAGAAGTTATATTTTGGCACATTCTTATATAACACCATCAGTGCAGATGGATAAAGGTTTCAGTGTTATTATTTACCTGCAATGGATTTGGTGCACTGATGGATTTTAAAGCTGGGTACGGTAAATAGTTTCAAATGCCGGATTCATAGGAATTGTTCAAATACACAGTTTTACGGCATATATAAGACACAGGTTATTACGGGTGATATCATGAGAGTAGTGAGGGCATTAATAAGGAAGATAAGACATCTACCATGGGGAGTTTTTACCATTACGCAGGATCAGAGTAATGAATGAAACTGTGATGACACAAAGCATTCCAACTATTTTATAAGGACTTCACATTAATAAGATATAAAATGTGTTCATATTTAAAAGAAAAAAAAGTTTTCTTCTTGAATTCATATTTGTCATGATCTGTGTTGTTTTGTGGTGGTTCTGTGTGATTGTTCTCTTTATTATTTCTAGTCTCATTAGTTTATTGTATGTATTGTTTCCTTTTTTTATCTTGCTGTTATGTTTTCTGTATTATTATGATTAGTGTTAGTATTATGTTTTCTTTTGTTGTATTTTCCCCTCCTGTTCCCCTGCGCTTTCTCTCCCTGTTTTCCCTCATTATCACTCGCACCTGTTTCAGCTTATGCATTCATTTTCTCCACTGCTCCACCTCCTTCTCCTCAGTATTTAAGCCTGGTTCTTTCACCCACAACTCGCTGGAATATTGCATTACATTGCCTTACCTCGCCTCTGCTCGTTCCAATGTTCTCCTCCAGAGTTGTTCTCCTTCCAATTTGTAGTGTTCCTCTCCCCCCAGCAAGTTCTTCCTTCTGCTCGCCTGGTTTCACTGTGCTGGTCTCCATTCTCCATTCACCCTTGTTATTCTGGTCTTCCGTTATTTTCTTCCGCTATTTCTTAGTTCTCGCTTCTGATCGTTGTTTGTTTTATTAGTTTAACTCCATTGTTTACATTCCAATTTCCCAGAGTGTTTTTCCTCGTTTTGTTTTGCAACCTCAGTGGCACATTAGTTATTTTCTGTTCAGGTTCCTAGTCAATTTTCAGTCAGTTTAATAAACTAAATCAGTTCTACCTCTGCTTAAGTCATTTTATCCGGTTCCGTGACAGGATATTCCAGCCAGTACCGACTCAGCAGAGCTTCACTATTTATTCCGCTTTCATCAGAACTTCCGCATTCATTATGCCCTCCTCGTGTTCCTAGCGTCGCTATAAACTCTGCTCGCCGGGGGTTGTGCTCTCCGCCCCTTCTGTCTGCCCCCTGTCTCCTGCCAGGAGCGGCGATTCAATACCGGTGAGTTCTGGTTCACTTCCTTCTGTTTCTTTTTCTCAGAATCCCCGTCTCCCGCAGTCAGCCATTTCTACGTTTCCCCCTACTGGTCAGGTCTATTTTAACACTTCCGTCCATTGTCTTCCCGATGATTATTTTCTCCGGTTAACAGATCCATTCAAAGAAGATCTTTTTATGTTAGAATTATACACAAAAACTTACCATAGATTTTTGGCAAAAAACGAAACATCCAAGAAGAGAATTTATAATCCAGTCACATTCCCTTTAGTAAGTTCTCCTCATTTTAGTTATCACCTTCTAGATCCACAGCTTACTCCGCATCTTCCCCATTTCAAAATCACTCCACATCCCAGATCTATAACTGCATTTTAATCAGAAACTCTACCCGAATCACCTGACTTCATAATACTACCCTCCACCTTACCTTCCAATTTATTTTCAGTTCTTCCGCCTCAGATCCAGGAATCAGACCTGAGGGAGTTTTTCTGTGGGAACAGAAATTATTTGTTCCCGTGGATAACTCCCTCATCCCCACAGTCTACAAACTTATCACAAAAACCTGGCCGTAAACGGCATGGTAAGAGATCAGCAGGTGAACCAGCAGCAGATCCTCTTATCCATTTGTTCTTGCTCCAGCTTCCCGAGTCTACCTTGGAGTTTCAGAATCCCCAGCTTGCAGCTAATACAGGGCGCGTGCCCCAGGAGAAGCCTGCTACAGGGCTCCTGCCTCACGAGAAGCTGGCAGAAGCATCCAAGTTTCAGCCTCAGGAGAGGCTGACGTCCGAGCTCCTGTCCAAAGGAGAGACTCTGAGCTTCTGCGTCCAGAGACACCTGTGAACCAGCTGCCTCCTGCTCGAGGTTTTGATTCTGTTCCAGATGGTGTCAGGGGTGACCCGCCTCCAGTTTCCGAGATTCCAGAGGGGGTCAGGTGTGACCCGCCTCTACCTTTCGAGATTCCAGAGGGGGTCAGGTATGACCCGCCCCTATCTTCCGAGATTCCAGAGGGGGTCAGGTGTGACCCGCCACTATCTTCCGAGATTCCAGAGGGGGTCAGGTGTCAGGTGTGACCCGCCTCTACCTTCCGAGATTTCAGAGGGGGTTAGGTGTGACCCGCCCCTATCTTCCGAGATTCCAGAGGGGGTCAGGTGTCAGGTGTAACCCGCCTCTACCTTCCGAGATTCCAGAGGGGTTCAGGTGTGACCCGCCTCTACCTTCCGAGATTCCAGAGGGGGTCAGGTGTGACCTGCCTCCAGCTCCTGTGATTCCAGAGGCGAATTTCGTTTTTCCTGATTGGGCTGTAGTATCTTTGCCACAATCTCTTTTTACTGTGGAGATATTCTTTTTAAATATAATGGTAAACTAAAGAGGAATGTGAGAGCAGGCAGTGGGTTTACCATGACAGCCTTAAAGTGTTTATGCTTGAATACTTAAATGAAAAATTGTGGTGGTGACTATGTTTTTATCATCAGTCTAATTAAGTCAAAGGGACTTACATAGGTCATTATGCTAATGATGATGGTTGTAAGACATGTATTTATAATGCTAACTGTAGTTATTGAATAATTCATCATGCTAGGTTTTATGTATTTGCAATGTTGATGCAACAAAAGAAGATGGTTCTCTTAAAGGGCTTGTAAATTATGACAATATCAGCTCAAATGCCAAAATGAGCCATCTAAATGTGTAACGGAAGCCTCATTTGTGTTTGTTTGCAACACAGGATAATAATCAAGGAAGAGAAGATTACCTATAATTATGGTGACTAAGACTGTCCATGGAGATGCAAGGTAAAAACAATTATGATGATGCTCTTGCAAAGAAACTATAGCTAGTCATTGACTATGCAAATACACCATTTTCCCATGAATGGATATTTAAATATAAGTGGTTGTAGCAGTTGTATTTAAAATTGGGTTTTAGTGGATTATAGTATGTTATAGTATACAGATTTTAAAGAGATCAAGTGGGATCTTTTCAGCTGGGTAAGAGTTTAACGTCTTCCACATCACAGATTTCTTTATATAATGAAACTATTGAGTCAAGACCAAATGAAGGTGCGTACAAGTGACCTTGAATGCTTTATTAAGACAAGATCAGAGGGCAAGATAAGTGAATCTAGAATTACTTCAAGTTCATTATCGTGGTGACCTATATTTAATCAATCAAATCAAAAGAACTTTATTTATCCGGAAGGGAAATTCAGTATTGTTTAAAACAGATGAAAGATTAGAATAATACAGAATATTCTTATGTGAAGTGTGTTTCTCCAGCTGATTAGAAAAATACAGAATAGTGTACTATAAAGTGCATGTCTCCAGCCCAGATATTAATCTGTTGGTAATACTTTTTTATCCATATTCCTGACCAAGAGAGTTCATCAGTGTTATGTTGTGTGCTTATATTCCATCACCAGCAGTTGTTGACAATGCACGTGATTTCAGCAGTTTAGTGTTGCTAAGCCACAGACGCAACACCTCAATGCACTTGTTAAATATTTTAATTATATCTTGCTATCTGCTACAGTTCCAATGTTTAAACAATTTGACAGCTGCTACTAAACAAAGTATAATGGTGGATTTGCTTCATGAAAATGTCAAGGATTCAAAGTAAGACTTCTTTTGGGAAAATGAAATTGCATCCCTTTTTTTCTCTCTGCTTGAAATATAAACTCTATATTAAGAGGCCACTTGTACAAAGACCTGAGAGATGATAGTCAAAGGAAGCTGAACAAAGCCATGCATCGTTGGTTTGGGGCCAGAGACTGGATTGCTCTATAACAGCCACATGTAGAGGACATCTGTGACATGACTAAGTGATTGACTGATTAGACGTCTGTATTATAAACACCATTGCCACCAGAACTAAATTGATGGAAGCTGTTTTACAAATTGAAAGATACAGTCAGCCGCAAGATTTACGCAAATCATGCAAAAGTTACATTTGCAGGGTTAAGTTGTCAGCTTTAACACAGTGTAATCAAAACCAAAAGAGCATAATTTTTGGAAAAGTTTCTGAAATAATCTGTAACACTTGTAAAATCCGACATGTTTTTGTTTTATTTAAACATTTTTGACATTGGCAAGATCAGCTAGTAGAGTGTTTAGTACCAATAGGTTTAGTTTAGCAGATAATACCCAATAGGAAATGCTAAAGATAAGTATTAACAAAGTAGCTACATTAGATCAGAATCACCAGGTTGTGGCACCAAATAATAGCCAGCAGAAAAAGTTTGAGAGATTCGGGAATTAAGTCAACTAATTGATTCAACTATTAAAAAATTCTTCTTACTCAAAAAGGTATAGGAAGCAGACTATTTATTAACATATTAATAATATTCACCAGCAAATATTTCACCAGCAAAAATTCAACAGCATTAGAGTAACAGTTATTGGGCCTCTTTAAGGTTTTAAATGGCAAAAAAAAAATCTGGAGTAAGGTTGGTTGTGGCAGCGTTAAATTGAAAACAGTTTTTTAGAATGAATTGTTAGTTGCAGAGCACAGGAAGGAGGTGGGGCAATAGATAATACTTGTGTATGATGCTGGTTTTGTCAAAATTCAGACTGGTGAAGACATGTGAGAGAAATGTCCAGCTGGAAAGCCAGGATTTTACTAGCACACACTAATTGAACACAGCAGAAGGAGCGAGGGGAGAAAGTAAGGGTCAATGTGAGCAGCTCCAGCAATGGTGTCTACTTCCAGCGGTAACAGTAGGAACACTGGGTGTTTTACTCATTCTCCGTAAAAGTTCATCTATCCTATGTTCCAGCAGTCTTGCGCTGCCACCATCTTCAATAAATATTATTAGTCACACTCACTACTGTCTCCACTGCTGTGTTAAGGTCCACTTTAACATAGTGACAGCCAGATTGCTTTAAGATTAGTTTAGTATTAAAGACAACCAGTTCACAATGCATATTAGATATCAAAATAAAAACATGCTATAGACTTAGATAAAATACAAGTCTACTAAATTACAAATAAATAAAAAAATGGATTTATTGTTAATTACTCAATCACTGCGTTGAAAAATTTAATTTATTTCTTGTATACTGATATGTCTGTTAATACATGTGCACTGACCAGATAAAGGTAAAGTTTGGCTGACTGTAGGTTAATATCTGTTTGACTTGGGATTTGCTTACTTTTCTGATAACCGCAATACTCTAGGTTCACCCGAGACAACATCTCTTTTCTGGAATTGATAATGATTCAGGGCTAATGTTGTTTGGCCAAAATACTTTTACCAGATTCCAGATGTTTGACTGAATTTTTATATGATTATTTAGGGTTACCTTCTAAATGTAATACCTGATAGGTACCTGTAATACCTTAAAGACTAAGGGATGATAAAGAGTGAGTGTCTGGCCAGTCAGTCCCAATTTTCTTAAACCATCATGTCACGGGATCACAATTTGAAACCTCTCCTTTTTATGGAAACCGGAAGTGGATGAATGCTGTGCAGTCTAGGATTAATTTTTGATATCAGCTTCCTTGTTTCTCTGTGTTGTTCAGTCCTTTTTGGCTAAGGTATCAATAGGGGTGAATCCTTCCACCAATTTTTACAATCTATACCTGTGCAGTAAACCATGTACATCACTGACTTAAGACAGCTATCCCAAAGTTGAGACAGAGATGTTCTAAAAGCTTTAACTCACACTTAAAAATATGTTTGTAAAGAAGTAATCAAGCTTGTGAATTGTCGGCAACTTTGAGATAATGCAAACTTCACAAGTAGTAAGGGTCTCTATATGCAGACTATGTATCCTGACCCCAAACTCTAACTATATTAGAGAGCATTGTTGAAGTTAAACCATGAGATGGAAATCTAGCTGAATGCAGGTAATGTTTGTTTGACTATCTTATCAAATCATAAATATTTTTTTCCAGAGTAATCAAGTTAATAAACTATACTGTATGTTCTGCCTGTCTCTGTTGCATAGTCTCTATAATGATTAAGCTTTGTGCATCCTTTTTTCCCCCCTCTAGGGGGTCTTTTGTGGGCTCTACAACTAATTAAAAAATGTTTCTTACTCAAAAAGGTGTCGGAAGCAGACTATTTATTAACATAATAATCATATTCCTTATATCCTTATATGAAAGTAGGCTGAAAGGAAAAGGGGAAGGGCGAATGTCGTCGGGTCCGGGAGTCGAATCCACAACGGCCGTGTCGAGGACTCAAGGCCTTCAAATGACAATTTTATTTTATTTTCATTTACCACATCTTTTCTTCTAACAGCAGCTATCACAGAGATATGGTACTGGTAAGTAAGTATTTCGCCCACATTCAGCAAATGATGCGTCAAATCACCTAATTAAAGCAGAAAGACAAATGCCTTTTTCATCGTATGATTTTCAGTGTTGATGTAAAAAAAAACTTGAAATATTCTTTGATTTATAATTCTTTACAAAAACATTGACCACTCAGCCCTTTTTGACCATTAATCTGCCCTAATGGACTTTGATTGGGTAGACTGGTCCCACGGCTGTACATTATATAATGCTTGCCTTAAGAAAAACAGAACCCTCAAAAATCTTGCAACCCGAAGCATGTCAACTAATTGACAGTCAAACAAAGCTGAGAAAGCTGCAGTCTGCTGCACTGATTGATGGATGAACATGAAAAGTAGCCTGCCTTTTCCCATTGTGTGCCTATTCAATCAAACCTAGGCCAATGTGGCTGGCCGACATCAATATGCATCGAGATAGCCTGTCTCCACTTTTCTTAACTTCTGTGTGAAGTGACACAGTCTGTCTGTTTTTCTTTGTTTGTCAAGGTGCAATCTATCTCTCCAGTTGCATGAGAGTGGACTACCGGTCATCATTTTCACCTGTTTAGCAGTCGTAAAAACAAATTCCAGAAAAGAACATTTGTAAAGATTTCCACCGTTACTCTTTGGAATGGTTTTCTTTGGTTTATTATATTTCATAGTGAATTATTTTAGGTAATTATACTATTAAACACATGGTACAAAAATTTTAAAAAGTAAAGCAAAATGCTTGTCATTGTTCAACCTGTTATTAGTGTTCAAAGTTTCCCAAATTCACTCAATTGTTAGATCTGGGAGACAATCCCTTCAGCCAGATTTGTTAAAAACAAAAAGGCAATTGTTGTGACCCCGCTGACGATATGCACTTTATTTGAAAGTTCTTTGATCGTGCCTTAATATCTTAGCAATTTAAAAGGTGATGCATCACTCTGAGAGACTTTTGGCATCTATTTTTAGCCCATTTTACAGAGCGAAAAGAAGACATACAGACCAACAAATCCATTAAGCGTTCAAGTTGGAATTACATGCCTGAAAAGGATGATATGGTCAAAATGCACAACATTTCTCTGGTCCTCATATGTGTGTAAACTGTCCAATTAAAAGCTAGGATTTGTTTTATTGTTGAGGTTTATAAAATCAAATTGAGTTTAAAACATATTGTTGGAAAATGTACCATTAGGAGATATTTTGTTAACTAGACAGCTCAATGTCAGTGTATCAACAGGAAGTATAGTATTATGTCATCTTGATAAAAGTACATTAGCTCAGTGTATTTAAAACACAGAACATATGAAACGTAAGAGATGTTTATTTGTATAACAAAATTAATTTTTTTTCATTATTTCAGAATTTGGAACACCGCTTGTCGTTTTAATTGGTATTTTTTTGCCAGTATATTCCATTTTGTTGGATTTAATTTACTGGATGTAAAAGTTGAGTTGCTTCATAATTTTGGTAATGCATGAAGTATTCTAAATGGGTAAATTGAGTACTCATTCCCATGTTGTTGGTTTTTCTTATTTGTTTTATCACTCATACTTGTAATTACCAAAAGATTAAAGTTAAAAAAATATGGTAAACTCCTGCAGAAGCAAAAATTGTCTATTGGCAGGAAAACTTGTACATCTGTTGGGGAGTTTAAATAACTTTTTTGTCTCTTTTTTATGACTGCTTACATTTGTCTCCCTTAATGTTTATTTTAAAATTTAATTCAATTGATAAATGTGAATGATAAAACATAGTGTGAAAAAGGTGATCGGAAAGCCAAATAGTCAGAAACAAGTTATATATGACCATATTGCAAGCATTTAATGAGAAAACATTATTAGAGTGGGGTTCTTTTTGCTTCATCGATTTCTTAACCATTAGGGCAGTATCATTTTGCTGAAGTGTACTCACAGAGCAGGTGACAAAGTCATCCATGGTTGAACGTAAAACACCGTAGCGTCAGGTTAACTCAGAGGGATCTGAACAGAGGGTCAAGAGGTGTAGGGTCACTAAGGAAGGTGGATAGCACCTTCTATCTGCAGGCTGTGGGATGTGATGATATTTGCAGGAGAATAAATTAATTTTGTAGGAGTAATTCATTTGGAAGTGTGGTTCAGTTTTTAAGAAACCTCCCAGTTAAAGGGGGATATAATGAATCCTATCAACAGAAATTTTCACAACTTTTACTGAGTTACTAATGTGTGTTAAAAAAAAATCCTTAAAAAAAAAACATGGACTCCTGTACCACAAAATTAGGCAAAAACAAAAATAATAGCGGCTGACATTAACTGATTTCAGTCAATTTTACGTGACTCCTGGAACACAACAATCAGGGTTTGAAAAGTAAGCATTTCCTCCTCCACACTAATAAATGAGTTGTATTTCCACTACAAATCAAATTCTGTGTCAGTCACAATCCTGGAAATGAGATTACAAAAACGAATAAAAAATTAATTTAGGCTCAGTATAAAGTCGTTAATGTTACATATATCAGCTAATTCCACCTCAACTGACCCAATACTGGGCAAGATATTAAATATGAAATAATGTCCTGAACACTCTTACTTTTGCAGTGATTCTTTTGCTTTTAAAATGACTGGGGGAGATGGCCACTCAAAAGAGACACAAATCCCAATATTGTTGAAGGGATAGAGCGCAACTGAGGCTGGTAACATTATCAATACTATATACAAAAAATACATTGAACATTTGTTAAGTTTTAGAACAGAGAACTTGCTATCTATATCAATTTGATGAAAAGATGCAAAACTAATTATTTCATATATAGGCATTAATACGTACTGACTGCCACCAGCTTAAACAACAAGAACAAATATATTGATTGGTAAGAATTCAATTTACGCTCAACATCTTTTAATTAGAAATAATAGACCAACAGACAATTCTCTCCCAAACCTATTGTGGAAAAATCACACATCAGTTTGGAACTCAGAATTGCTATTCAAGTGGCAATTTAAAGCTCAGCAGCTTTTACTTTCACACGTGCAGCATAGTGTCATGCACTTCAATGCTTCCGTAGATATATTAAAGTGGCAAAGATCATTTCAGTTCTTACTCCATTCCATATGAAAGAGCCTTTTGTGTTTTTTGTGTATGCTTTAGAACAGATTACATTTTATAGATTTGCTGCATTCATGTTCTTATTATTTATGTGCATATTTTTTTGGCCTCAGTGTACATGAAAATGTGTGACTCAAACTTTAGTTATTTTTGTTAAATATTATTTTTATATATTTTTCTCTGGTTGTCATGTAATGAAACATTCAGAGGATATAATTTTATTGAATCATACAGTTGACAAATTAAAGGAAATTAGATATGTCACAAATATTGCAGAAGCAGTGACAGACACAGACAGTGGAAATGGGCAACAATAGTCAGGAATTCAGATGGAGTGAGAGAGTCAGATTTTAAAAATCCAGCACTATTTACAAGAGATTCAACAGAAGGCAACCTCACCAAACAATCGGTTTGTCCAAATACCTCCTGATAAGAGAAAATGTCATTGGATACCTCTCTATTTTTAGGGTACAAAGTGTCTTCAAGCATTACAACGCATTTGCCACCTCAAAACTGACAGTGGGAGAAAAGATCTTGCTGTTCTAATAGTCATAAGGGTTTGGGGAAAAATGTTGACTATATCGCTGTATGCACAATTCAAAAGAAGATACAAAAATAATCCCCTGTAGTTTACCTCTATGTGAAAAATGAGTGACCATGGAGGTTGGTTTTACTGTATACACAGCTTGCCTGTATGTATAATTTGCTTCTAACAAGGGTACCCTAACTCAAACTTATACCCTATGAAAAATAAAAATCAGATATTACCTATTACTAATCTCCTTTAAATAGTTATTGGCACTCTTGCTAAACATCTTATTTGGAAAGAATTGGGGTTGTTACTCAAAGAGAAATTTGTGTTTTTTCAAAGAATCTGACAGTTTTGACTGATAAAATTGAAACAGTGAAGCCCTCAGGGGAATTTGTAATGTCTTGTGAAAGACTCACAGCATGGATGCATATGCAGTTAAACACAAATAATTGCACAAAACAGGAAACCCCCAAAAAAACATTATCTGTGAAATTTATTCATACCATACCTTTACACCGTGCTTTACATAATCATAAGACACAAAATTTTCAATCGTAAAACAATAAAAGTAATAATAAAATAAATTAAACTAAAACATTTACTTTTTAATTTGGGTTTATCAGAGGGCAGAGATGGGACATTTCTAAAGGATTTTGTAATTATATTCTTTAAAATCACAAGTGCACAAATCTATGGCTTTAACCAAACGAGCGGATGATTTAACGGCTTGAGCGGTTCAGGTTAATTACTAAAATTGGAGTTAAATGGAGGGATGACTACGGATAAATTATATTTTAGGGCAACACCTAAACATTCTGCATTTATATTCCATCAACATTCCATATTTAGTCTGCTGGATCAGAGCAACCCTGTAACCTACGGTGTGTCCTTGCCTGCATCCTTTCTGTTTTTTTAACCCAGCAAAAGGACAGGAATTTTACTGTGTTTGAAATTCTGTACATGTTCCACTGTACAGCATAAACCTTGGGCTTTCATTGGTTAAATGCCTACTAGATGGAGAAGAAAAATTAACTGAATTATGCGTTTGGATCATATTGTGGTTCAGGAACCAAAATTCACAACATAGACTGTAAGACAAATGACAGCAAATTACCACAGTGATAAAGATCCAAAATGATCCAGGAATACTGGGTCCTAGAAGTTATCCAACTAATAATAGTCACAAAAATAGCCTGGATCTAGATGATCTTTTCCTCGTACACAAATTTAAAAAGCAGATCGAATTAGAGCAGCTTTGTCCCTTTTTAAACCGGAGTGCCAATCAGCTGACCAGAGAGTTTATCACCAGAATGAGTTCCAGGGATGGACTTTACATTTTTATACAAGCTGCTCTAGAGTTTTACAATCCAAAGCTTGCATTTGTATATTTCTCTTGGACAGAGAATACCATCAAAGTGAAACATTTAGTTTAAATAAAATATTAAAATTAAATGTATTATATTCCAAATCTGATGGCTTTTTATTTTTTCTTTCTGTAAAAACTATACGGTCAAATATAAGGATTTGGAATGAACTGGCTTTGAATTAACCCGTATGGTCAGTCATAAACTATTCAGAATTATACGTTTTTTCTTGCTCATACTTTTGACTTGAGATTGATATAAGTCCTCCTGACCCATTCGCCAGGCAAAATCAAATAAATGTCCGTTTTATTACATACTGTTCCCCGGATATATTTCTTTAAATATTTGTTTATCCTTGCCTCTATTTTTAGAGTGTTTTATTTTTTATCTTTAGTCAGCAACACTGGCAGATTGACAAAAAAATAATCTAGAAAGAAAGGCAGAAAGGGATTGAAAAGGGAGATTCCAATACCCATACAGCAATCTCTGACCATCTTGAGCTTCTCTGACAGTGATCAAGTGTGTCTTCCTGAGACAGCTTAGGTGATCAAAGTTTCCACAGTGGCAATTCATCATTCTATCAGGCAGCTCTAAGATGACAAGTGCTTTTAATGCTTGAATCAATTTTCTACAGACTCATCTGTAACTTGGTTGGATTCTGCATGATCAGTTCCCTTCTTTTCAAGCAGTAAGTCAGTTTGGGCTAAAGAAGTAAATACGACACCAATTATGAGGAAGTCTCAATAGTTGAGCAGATGATGCCTCTGAGTCAGGTGTTCATCAACTGTCAAATCTCTCCCACAGCTGCCAACCCCTTAGCTCCACTCGCAAGCACAGTCACTTTCACTCAAACATTTTTATGCAGCATTATATCACTGTGGGAAAAATGTTACTATTACTGAGAAACAGCAGATCGAATTGAACATGTTGATATGTCATCACTTGTTTTAAATCGCCTAGTTGAACAAACACCCCACCACAAAAAACAACAACAACAACAAAACAGAAAAAAACAGTAAACTGCATTGCAGCATAATTAAACCCACTTAAGAGATAATAATACAATTAGGAAGAATCAGGAAAACCATTACAACATGCCTGTGTGTTCCAATAGCAAGAGAACTGGTACACTCCAAAAAAAAAAAAAACATATTATAGGAGAAGTATCTTTGAGCTAGTACAAAAGCAAAGCATCTGCCATATCCATGTCCCACAGGACTATCCTCGCCCGGGTTAAAAACAATTTTATAAAAGACAACAGAATCATTTATTGAACTAACATCAAAATTTAATACTAAAAGGCTTCGCCATTATTTCACATTGTCTTTTCAAATGGCCTGATAGGCCTTTATTGTTCCCATGTTGCTTTTATTATCTGGGGGTGGATTGTATTCTGTTTCACTTTGTGCATTGAGTTTTCTTTTCTCTTTTTTCCCTCCCCTCTCCCTTATGAAACATATCTGGATTTCTTCCCCCTGCTCCTGGCCTCCATCTGCTTCTCCAAGCATTTGACTTGCTCTTGTTCTCCCCTTTCCTGTGGCTTTACCATCATCCTCGGGAGATTTTAACATGACATTAAGTTATAGTTACAAGGCAATACTGTAAAGCTGTTCCATAGGGAAATCCCTCAGCTCCTGAGTATGACATTTTTACTAGAGGAGGCAGGTGTCTGCCTTGTAAAACCAAACCAAACAACGATATATTTAATTTTCAAAATGGAAATGTATTACCCCATTAGAGCTACTGGGGATCATCATTCTGGGATGAAAGAATGCGCCTTTTCCTACATACCTCAGCCCAAGAGGATGGCATTTCATTGACAAAATGAGCAATGACACCAACAATGACAGGTGTGGGCAAAACCAGGTGTTGCCTTGTGATACTGACAATAAATTGATGTCTCTCATCTTACTGTGAGAGCGTTGTTTTTACCAGCTGCTGCAACCTTGTGAGGAGAAAGTTAAGAGGTTTTAATTAGGAGGAAGAGTGTTGTTAATTACACATTCATTCAATCTTACCAAGAACCTCTTTCTGCTATTTGACTTTTCCTGCTCTCCTTTCTTGTCATTCTATTACCATTTTAGATACCAGAGAATATACATTACCTACTGGGAAAAGGAAAGCAAATTTGTTAATTTGATGTATTGCACTCCATACTCCCTTCATGTCTCCCCTTTACCCACCTCCCACACTGTTCAGCATACTTTCATCTTTGATCTAGGACCCCCGTGAGGAAACGCATTTAAAAGCGCAGATCCCTGGCAGCTTGTTCTGATGGCCTGGATTTAAGTGATTCAACAGAACAGTATGTTTGGCAGATTACTCCCTTAAACAACTTGGGGGAAAATTAGTGCCAAATAAAAAAAATCGTATGAAATACACCTGGGTTCATTAACTAATTAAATTTTTCCCTTTTGTACAAACGAGATGATGAGGTCATAACTCAACATAAAAAACTGGCAAAGAGGCTGTTGCTGCTGTCAGGTTGATAAAGACATGTAATATGCTTAAGTTCCCCAGATACATGAGAGGAGGAGGACTTTAATCTTCCCCTATAATATACCCACGTCTCATTAATATTCATTCATGAGTAAAACATAGCTTAACAATGTTATTAATGTCCATTCACAACCAACTGCTGCCATAGTATAGTAAACATAAAAAATTATAATCTGCTGCTGCAATGTTACTTTCACTTTACAACGGATATGTATGCAATTATTATATGGCAAGGGTTTAGCCTGGATTAACTTCACATATTCAGAATTACAATTATAGTGGTTAGAGCTGAAGTAATGGGAAAATATCAGGGTAAAGTGTTAAATCTTGTATCCTGTACCCTGTATGTTTAAACACTACAATAACAGATAATAATACAAAACCTCTGTAGCATTTTAAAAAGTTTAAAGTTTTACAAATTATTGGAAAATAAGGTATTCCTTATTTTTTAATTTATATTTTGAATGTAATTATTGACCATTTGAAATTTATATTGCAATTACTGTAAACAATCTCATTAGCAGGGAAACAAACAGACCTAAAATAGACCTAAAAAGGTTCGGGTTTAATGTCAGAGTGAGAAAAGGTTATGTAACTTCTTCAATTTTTATTGGTGCCAGTCAACCACTACATTTCTGCCTTGCTGACAAATATTGTTGCACATGAGAAATGTGTGAAAGACTTATTGATGTTATTGATATGGCCTCGTCAGATAAAGTTCTTCACCTTAGGCATAAATTAAAAGTAGATGCCTCATGGACAGCTATTGCCTATTGCTGCTAATATGTGGTGGGGCCGCCATCACACAGAGTTTGCCCACTCCACTAATTACAATCTGTTTTGCTGAAACAGTGAAAGGTAACTTTGTTTAATCAATCATACCTCACTAAATACTAAAGTAATTTTCATGCTTGTTTTTTTGTAGACCTTGTAGAAGATGGCGGCATGCACAGACGCAGCGGCTCACGGCTCTCTCTATCAGTGCTCTTTTTTGTATTTTTTGTATCTTTTATTTGTCGGTTTTTATGCAGTAGCATCTGCAAACAAACTCTACATACATCAGGATCTTTTGGACATTGGCTACCGACACAAGATGATTTTTACTACACTCATAATATCCCAGACGGCATAGCGAGACCGCCAGGTGCTCCGTGGATTGTCATCAGGTCCGTAAGGCGCCGTCGCCAGCGTAGGGAGAGGAAGCAGTAGCGGGGCTACAGGTCTGGCCTAACGCTGAACCTAAAACGCCAACCACATCAGTCCGCTCTACCGAGCCTGTATCTCTCCAACGCAAGATCCATGGGGAATAAAACGGACTACCTACAGTTACAGCTGGCTGGGAATTGCTATGTTTCCGACTGCTGTGTTATGATCATCACTGAAACCTGGCTTCACCCGCAGATCTCCGATGCTAGTATGCAGCTAGCAGGCAGCGCTATGTTATGCTCGGATCGATCAAAGAGCTCTGGAAAGAACAGGGGAGGGGGTCTCTGTATTTACATTGCATTAGGACTGGTGTAACAACGGGACTATCATACACACACATTGCTCCCCAGACCTCGAGTACATGTCTGTTAGATGTTGAACTTTTTTCTGCCCAGAGAGCTAACAGTTGTGATCGTCACTGCTGTTTGGTAGCTAATGTTATGCTAATGTTAGCATAGCACTCTCTGTTCAGCTGAATACCATCAACGAACAGCAAGCGGGCTCATCCCGACGGTGTTCATATTATTGCAGGAGACTTTAACAAGGCCAACCTTAAGACTGTAATTCCAAAATTCCACCAACATTTCAAGTGTTCTACTAGAGTTGGAAAACACACTAAACCATGTTTATTCTAACATTAAGCACGCTTACAGAGCTAAACCCCTCCCCCACCTGCCCCCCCACAGAAGGAGAAGCAGGCCTACTGTTAAAACCATCACAACCTGGCCTGGAAACGCGCTCTCCGACCTACAGGACTGCCCCTGGATGAACTACTTACTCCTTAAAAGACGCGACGCTGCCTTCAGGTCAGGCAACAGGAATCTGTACAGTGCTGCTCAAGTAGACCTGAAGAGAGGAACAAAAAGCGCCAAGTCGGACTACAGGAGGAAAATAGAGTTTGACAGGGCATCCAGAACATCATAAACTTCAGAGGCTTTGATGTGTCAGCAGTATACCTGAGTGTGTCACTAGCGGAGGAATTGAACTGTTTCTTTGTTCGCTTCGACACAACCCGGGAGCACCAATCTTCCCCGGCCAGGTGAGGGCAGCAGCATAGCTACGTATGCATGCTTTTTGTGGATTACAGCTCAGCGTTTAAAACAATCAGACATACCGGACATGCTAATGTCCAAACTGCGCACCCTGGGCCTCCCCCCTCTCACATGTTCCTGGATAAAGGCCTTCCTAACCAACCGTCCCAGACTGCGAGACTTGGGCCCCATCTCTCCTCCCTCCACACTCGGAACAGTGGCTCCCCACAGGGCTGTGTGCTGAGACCCCTCCTGTACTGCCTCTACACCCACGACTGCAGCGCGGCCCACGACAACAACCTCATCGTCAAGTTTGCTGACGACACCACCGTGGTCAGACTCATCTCAGGCGGAGAGGAGGCAGTTTACAGAGAGTGGTGTTCACATAACAACCTCGCACTGAACACCAGGAAAACAAAAGAGATTGTCGTCGACTTTAGGAGAAACAAAACCGACCCAGCCCATTTCTACATTAACGGCGAGCGTGTGGTGAGGGTCCACAACTTCTAGTTCCTTGGTGTCCTCATCTTCGCTGATCTTTATTGGTCGGAGAACGTCACAGCTGTTATCAAGAGAGCGCAGCAGCGACTTAACTTCCTGAGGGTCCTATGGAAGAACAACCTGGACACTAACCTGCTGCTGACCTTCTACCGCTCATCCATCGAGAGCCTGCTGACATACTGCATAAGAGTATGGTCCAGCAGCTGCAATGAGGCAGACAGGGTGAGGCTTCATTGGGTAGTCAAAGCGGCACAAAGAATCATCACCTGCCCCCTCCCCACCCTGAAGGACATCTACATTTGCATCAGCAGAGTGAGAAACATCATCAAGGACAGCTCACACCCTAGCTTTGAACTGTTTGACCCGCTGCCCTCTGGCATGCGCTACAGGTGCATAAAGGCCAGGAAAAATAGACTCAAAAACAGCTTCTTTGCCAAAGCAGTCACCACCCGGAATTCAACTGGACTCTAAATGTGTAGTATTTTATATTTATATTATATTTATTTACAAGTGCAATATCACCACCACTGTCTCATTATCTAGAAATGTTATTTTCTCTATATACTCCATATTCTTATACATTTTCTATTTCTGCAGATCATTCACATAGTTAAATTATGTATATATTTTTTTGCGATATTTTTAATTTAATTTAATTTTTTTGCACAGCACTGAAAGAAAGTGGTCTTCAAATCTCACTGTACAATGTGTAAATTGACAATAAAAGGCATTCCTCTTCTTCTTCTTCTTCAAACTAGATAGTTATCATATACCTGTACAAGGAGACATGGTTCAGCATGTTTCAATGTTTATAGGTTGTTTATAGACCCTCCAAGCTCTTGTCTTAGCTGAAGGGAATAATGCAGCATGCACTCCTGCGGAGGTTGTGAACAGCTGTTATGTAACGTCAGCACCAAACATTTCCTTAGATTACACCAGCGAACATAAAAAGCGTACAGTAATATTGTATCAACAAAATGCAAACAGTAAGACGCTTATCTAATTTTCGAAAAGTAATCAACCTAACTCTGACCTCTACAATCCATACTGTTGTTTTCGTTTAGCCTAGCATGTAGTACTACCACTCCAATATGGTCGCCATATATGAATATGGCTAAGCAGCCAATGTATATATATATATATATATATATATATATATATATATATATATATATATATAATTTTTTTATATATATTTCAGAATTCATACACAAGCCTAGAAGTAGGTGAAAGGACTATCGTTGCTTCTAATGACTTAGAAACTTTCTAGTGTATGAATTTAAACAAATAAAAAAAACTGTCTTTTCCCATTTAATTATTGTGCTAATCAGGCCTGTAGGAACTTTTAAAGTAATAAACTTGATTTAGGATACGTTAAATGTTTTAACATTGCTGGAGCATCTTATCTGTTTAAGCAGACCTTGATCCTGCATAGTAAAGTAGCACAGACAAGTCTTACTACTGATTGGGGGATGTAGAGCTATGACAGCTGGCATCAGCACCTGCACACCAACATATGAATTATATTGATAGGGAAAGAAAGATGAGGACTAGAAGATGAGGAAAGAGAAACATTCAAAATTAAAACATTAACACAATTACTAATATATGCCAAAAAAAACTTAAACTTCCTGCAAAAATTCTCTGAAACTGATTGTGAAACATTAGATTTTGGTTAATTTAATTTTTCTACCCATGATACTGAGAAAGTCATGCATGATGTCTGATTTAATCCATTTTATAGCAGACAACATATGGCTGACAATGTTACAAGTAGGCTGAGCTCATACTGCCCAGACTTTGGCTGTGTCCACAGACCACATCTGCAGTCCAACACAAGTAAGAAGAACAGCTACTATTCAGATCAGCAATTCTCTCATGATGTGTAAAAATGCTTGGGATGGTTAAAAGTAAACCAAATTCTGTATAAATATATATAGTAGCAAAAATGTAACGATTATTAGTCATAGAAATTGTTTAATCAAACATATGTGTCTGCCAGGCTGGTGGTTGTAAACAGTGGACTAAAAGTCTTGCATTTCACATTTATGAATCTATGATATTTAACATACTCGGATAAACCTTATTACTGATCTAAGATACTTCTTATTAAGTACTAGCTGTAAAAAATAGCTGGTAAAGCCCTTTCAGATGAAGTATCCAACCACTTTCTTATGCTAATGCATGTTTTAATAATTTGTAAGCTTTAATGCTGTCTTTGATTAAGGTATACTGAGAAACAAAAGGGCTGGTAACAAGATTTAAATTGAGATACGAGTGTTTAGGTGGTAAAGCAAAAGAAAATAGAAAACAAAGCATTGAAAAAGCTACATCTTAATTTATTGCAGATCTAAATATCTAAAATATCACAAGGATTTTCTTTTCAAAGGTCATGGGTGGATTTTAAATTACTTTAAATTATAAATAAAACCAACCACAAGTGAATATAAGAATTATCTTAAGTTCTTGCTGAGAAAGAAAACCCAAAACACTTACATTGACGTTTTAATAAGCTGAAAGTTAGGTATGACCTTCTACTTGAGAACAGAATAAACAAATATTGTAGATGATTAGCTGAAAGAAAAGTGCTACCATTAACTACTGTTTCTGGGAGCATTGTGGTAGTTTTCAACCTGATTTGGAATAAACAGGATCACTCCAGTCCCCAAGTAATCGGAACAAAGTTGGAAATTACATATAGGACTCAGAATGTTTTTATGTTAGAATGAAAGCTGTGGCAAGCAATAGAACGGTTGCTGTATGAAAGTGCTGGTCTAGTGACGGGTACTGTAGGAATGATCATGCTGTTAGTAAACTAAAAGCTTATCTAAGATTCCAGAAAAAAATAAAGATAAGATAAGACAGAGGTTAGTGGCAAGCCAGTAAACATCAACAGTATTTAGTTATTTCCTGAGAAAACAAAGTATATATAAAAATGAACCTGTTAAGAATCACCAGTTTAGTTTCTTTAATAAGACTTTTACACATAACCATGTGGTAGAGGATCACAGTTACAATTAAATAATTCAATATACATGCATCCTCTTTTATCTAAATTTAGGAGACCCAATGTAATAGTTTAGGTTATTGATATAACAAAAATAACATTGAAAATGAACAGTTTCCTATTACTCAAATAACTTGATACTTAGTAACACTTTATGCTCTTCTATGTGCTAGCTACTCATTATTTGAATTTAGCTACATTTGAAATATAATCAAACACATCCCCATTATTAAAAAATATTTTCTTCAAATGTATGCAACTATCGTTGCAATGGTATTGTGCAGTAGCAAGGTCTCTTAAGCTATATTTAATATATTATTTAATACACAGTTTTAAACTTTTATTATAGATTGTGGCTGTGATGGCTTATAAACCACTTGTAAAATAAATAAAATAAAATAATTCAGACAAATCCTCTGTGTCTAATTTTCAACACCAGTGTTGATTGATTTTATTGTGATTTTGTTAATTGTTAATGTATGTCTATTTCTTGCTAAAATGTAAATTTCCTTCATGTACTGTAGGATCAACAAACTGTATCAATCAATAATATTTCAGGGTATATGATGGACTGGGGATCTGTTCAGGGTGTACCCTCCCTCTTACCCAATGAATACTGGGGATAGGAAATAGCAAACCTGTAAGGATACATGGTTTTCAATAATTGGATAGATGAATGCATAAAAATGAGTAGGTAGAGATATAAACCTATATATACATAGCAATTCACAAGCTCATAAAAATAATTATAATTGCAATATCAAAATAATATCTAGGTTTTTTACTGCAAAATAAATATATTAGGAAAAAAACTGTACATATTACAAAAAAACTACAAAAAATGTTTAAAATGATTGTATTCTTGATTTGATGTTGTGGTGGTAGTTTAACAAATATATGTCATTAAGTTAAACAACCGTTTCACTTGAGAATGTCTTTTCATCTCTTTAAACAAAATTTCATATCGAAATACATCAGACAGAGACACACAAAAAAATACTTTATTATATTGTGGCTTTTGTGACTTGTGGTTATTACACAGAAGCAAATACAGTTGGATTCTGTTGCTAAGAAACTATGTAAGTAGTGCAGTAAGAACCTCATCAGCATTGGCCACATTCAGTGCAACAAGTAACTGCATGGTACATTTGTTTACTTACAAAGGGGGTAAAGATTCCCACATGCATGTGAGAAGCGGTCCTGCCCTTGTTTTGTACGCATCACATGTGTCCAATCATATAACCACATTGCAGATTTTGGATAATTGCTACAAGCGAACAAGAGCACAGGTGCTCTTGTTGTGAGTGTATGTGAGTAATTTCTTCACTAAAAGTGGCAGCCTCCATGTTTTGTCTACTTCTAATTATTGACTGAGAGCTTTTCAAGATGCTATGCCAACAAGTGGCATAACAAGGTCTTGATTTTGAAGTGTTCCTGCCTGTTTTTGCTTGTTTTAAAGCACCAAACAGTAAAGAATTTGGACTACACAAAAAAAAGAATAAAAAATTTAAGTATGAGACATCTGTAAATTATGCAGATTTACTTTGCATTGTAATAATATTAAATCATTCAATAATAATTGCAAATATTTTAATAATTAAATAATTAAATAATGTTTTCTACAATTCCATGGATGCTTTTATTTTCCTTATTCTACACATTTATAATTGACGTAATATCCTTTATCAGGGATCATATATTAAAATGTATTAAATGTATTCTGGTAAATCAACAAGTTGAACCAATATCAAATCTAATTTGCACAATAAATTCTGGTGGTCATTTAGACAAAGATGTTGAAGCTGAAGAACAATACTAAGGCTCACCTCTATTTTCAGTGCCTATCTCAGTTTAACACAGATACGTTTAAAAAGTGCTGTCATAATAAAAGGTTGTGTTGAAGCCTTCAGTACTTCATCATATACTGTTTGAATCCACTACAATGAAGATTAGTTGTAATAGTTCAGATAAAGTCTTACAATAAGTAAGAAATGGCATTTAAGTCGTTGTTAATGTGGCTTACTTTTCAGAAACTGGACTACTACTTGGGCTTACTCGCACAGCCATTGTTCATGTTTACAGAGACATATCCAAGATAAAAATGAAAACATCCACCAAGTTGTAGTTGTATTGATGGAAATATATTGTTGAAATCCTAGGTTGCAGAAGAATGGACAACCTGGTTTGTGATCACATGTTTGTAAGAAAGAATAACCTGAATACACAACAGTAGAACCACTCATGACAGCTAAGGACATAAATTTAAGGCTTACCAAAATTGGGTTGTATCAAATCAGAACACAGTTGCCCATGGTGTTTGACTTCAGCATTTAGAAGGTAAGGTTAGCATATAAATTGAAACAAGTGAAAGCCTGGGCGGGTCCTACTTCATATTAAGGGTTAAATGGTTTCTTAAATCTTAATCCAGCTGAGCACTTCTGGGATGTGGCTGTTCATCTGTCGGGTTTGCCACCAACTGTGTGACGCCATTATATCAATGCAATATCAATATTCAAAAAATTGACAATTTGTAGAATCTACGAAACAAACGGCGTATCTGTCATCTATTATCGAGCTGAAAAGTTCCGTAGTAAGAGTAATCTCTCTGAAAGATTGCTTTTGTAAGCAAATATTTAAATGATTGATTTTGAGAGTCAAATAAAAGCAACAATAAAACTATACAGGACCCAGCAATAACAGAAACGTCTTTGTTTTTGCAAACAATTTATATTGCTTAATTTAATTTACGCATGACACTGCCATTATATGTTAAACTCTCATTTTCATATGCACCTCTTGTGTTGTTCTAATCTTTACATTCTTCTTTTTTTCATTGTATACATGTGCCAACCACATTTGCCGAGTACCGGCTCCCAGCCGGAACTTTTATTATAAATATCCTCCATTAAATTCAGTTTAGATGGTGACACATTGTGAACTCTTGTAAATAACCAATTTTGTGTTTTTAAAGCACTTAAACCGAAGAGAATGTAAAGTCTGAGTTTAGATCTGCAGTAGTGTGCAACATGCTGAAATAATTATAGTAAAATAAAAATATAATAAGTAAATAAATGTATTATAATGTGGCATAATTTATGCAATGTTGTTTTGTATTTTTGACTTGAATTACTATATAAATGAGGAGCCAATTTTTGCTCTCACTCCAGCAATATGATGGCAATCTGATGGCTTCTATTATACAACAGCATAATTTGCTGTCATTTTTCTGTGCAGCTCAGAACTCAGACTGCTTCCAGTCCTTTTGCTTAATGTTCACAGCAACAACATTGACAATGATGTTCCAGTGTAATGAAAGTCAATTAATATGAGAAATATGATGCTGCAATTCAGAGATAGTTTCAGCAACTGACACTAACACATCTAGGTTGGTGCATGCACATACACTTATGTCCTCGCCAAGTGACTGTTATTGCCTTATTTGAGGTATAGCCTCCAGCCTGTGGAGAAGAAAATTTAAATATGAAAATCTGTGGTTATATTAAGAAATGCAGATATTTTAAATGGATTAGAGATATCTAAGAAATAGGTTTCATTTCTCCATTCTGGCTGAAAAACAAACAAAAAATAATTGTAGGTACAGTCTACAAAATCTGTTAAAACAAAGCAGCTTCATAAAAAAAAAATAACACCAACTTCAGACTGTTGGCAATAAATAATGAAAACCTAATATTCTGTGATTTCTCAGAAAATAAGTTATCATTCATTGTGCCGACACATAAAAAGAACAGCTCTAGTTGCTGTAGGATCAGTTACAAATTGCGTTTTTCAATAATGGCCAGTTTAAAGGAACCAGAATGAAACCATTGTGTGAACTTTAATTTATTTATCCCCAAAAACATTTTAACATAGTTAATTCCTGCAGTATTTTCTCTTCCCTACTAGGACGGTCAATATAAATACCCTTTCTTAATAAGTACTTGGCAATTAGGAAAATATTCTAATGTCAAAGTGAAATTCAATTCTAAGAAAACACATTGGTGATTACTTATTAAATTATAATGTAAACTTAATTTTTAAACAAATATTTACCCCTATTAAGTAAGTATTTAGTAGATGCACCTTTTGCTATAATCGCAGAACTAAGTCTGTTTTAATTAGGCTGCACTATTGGCTTTGATATACTCACTCTAGTACACTTAACTTTGTTGTAGCTATTTCTTTATACTTAAGGTTGTTGGGTTGAGTCAAATTATCTTCCAGAGTTTGGGTGTTTGCACCTTTCCATGTCCTGATGCTGTGAATCATTCTCTGACTGTGATGCTGCCTCCACCATGCTTCAAAGTGTTTATGGTGATGTGCACTATTTGCTCTTTTTTCAACACGTCTTTTCTGACAGCCAAAACCAAATACACTTTTGTGTCATCAAACAAGAAATATCATCTGAAATATTTATATTACAGATGATTTTTCATCTAAGTTTTCTTCAGGTGTGGCTTTCTTTTTTCCACTCCCCCATACAGAACCAATGCGGTAGTTGTATGTAAAGTGTTTTTCAGTTGAGCCCCAGAAGCTTTTCATTCTTTCACCACTCCTTTTGGTAATGATACATTTTGAACTCCATGCTATATATTAGGAGCCACAAATCTAATTGTAGTCATTCCCTGACAAATACTTGTAATGATCTTTGTATTAATTTATTTTAGTGTTATTTTGCACTTAACTTTAAATTAGCAGAGTTATAATCTAGAAGCTGAACATCTCAGGCGCACATGATATTATACTGTAACTATTTGACACACAAAGTACTCTCGGACTACTTCAAGTCATTCATTTGAACAATAGTGAATATTTACGCACACAACAGAAGGGAAAACATCCAGGCAAATGAATAGTTTTCAAAGGAATACTATATATTTTTTTTCAGATATCTTCAAAGTAACTGCTACATATTGATTGACACAAATGTAGAGGTAAAGAAAGGAAATTGACCTATTCGGTTTTCAACCAATGCAGTGCTTGGGTAAGCTTTATAAATAAATATTATTTATTTATACCTTGAACATCAAAAGCCACCTTTCTTTATTCTGAATTACCTAACATAATAATTTGTTGGACTCTCTGCATCCACACTTCCACCTCTTGAGTTGGAAGTGTTTGAAAAATGAATCCAACAGTATTTGACAACATATGCTAACATTTCTCCTTATTTCATTTTTAAACAAAAAAATAATCTTATTTTTTCATACAAGGTAAATGTCCTCTTATTTTGTTGCCTCATTTAAGTAAAAAAATACTAAATAGCAGTTTATTGTAGTTTTCTTAGCTTCAGTTCTTTTGTATGTTTATTTCCTTTATACTATATTTATTGCAGTCTATTGTGATAATCACAAAAACTCTGTATTCTGCAGGTGGGAACATGTCTGTCATAACCAATGAGACAAATATCATCAACAGCTGTCAGAGCCACAGAACTGAGGCACAAATACCACATGACTGGCTGGCTGCCAAATGCTTTTAGGATTATTTCGTCACTGAAGGAAATTACGATGTAGAGTTTTCTACGATGTTAAAAAATTACTTGTGAATCTTCTTGTGCACCACTTTGTACATTATCACCTTGTTAATATATTATTATAAGTGCCTAATATTATATGTTCCTCTCCTTTCCAGAGCTTTCTGTTGAAATCTTATTTTAAAATGATTATTTGATCTTTATATCAGCTCCCACTTCTCTACATATGAGTAATAGCTTTTTACACATACAAATTGAAAAATATCAACTCCTCTAGAATTTATCTAACATATTAGCATCAGGAAAAAGAGATGAGCATACTTGGAAATCACAGAACAAAAAGAAAATGGACCCACACTCTAGCATGATGTCCCATGCAAATTTTAAATGAGCTGTGACAATTTTAGTTTTTGTTTAATCAATATCCATATTTGCATACCTTATTGAGAAGGCGCTTCTGTGGCTAAAACTAATAAAATGTTCTGAATTCAAGTTATTTAAGGATAAAATATGCCCAAAATATGATCTGTATTTAAGCATTTAGTTGGTAATGTGTGTAATGTTTCCTGCACCTAAAGCCAGTGACAATTACATAAAAAAACAACCAATTGTAAATGACATTTTCCCATTTCTTTTTGTACTGATTTATGAATTTATTTAAAAAAATTAAGAGCATTTTTCTTATGAAGTCAAAAGACAGGGGATTTTTTTATGAACAGTTTAGATGTACAGAACAAACTAATGGACCAAGATTTTGTGTCAGGATGGGTTTAGTGGCTTATGCCTGCAGTTTTGCTAGGAGAAGAATATATATATATATATATTTATATATGTATATATTGTGACAAGTCAGTATTTCTGGCTACTGATTGATTGTTTTTAATCAAAGATTTTAATTCTTGTTTACTGCAACTTGGAACAAGGTTGTACTGATAGATAAAGAATTGGGATTTGGTGGTGTGTAGACAAAACATTTTTTTATTAATGCTTTGCATTGATACTCGAGGAAGTATGACTAGTAAATTAATTTGAGTATTCTTTATATAAATTTATGGACAATGACTTTGTTAATAAATTTTGCATTAAGGTTGGAATACATATTGATGTAACATGTAAAATGTGTTGATGACTCTCCAGAGTATATGCCTATGTTCGTGCAGCAAAGAAAATGACTATTCAGTTGTTTTGTCACTGAATCACCTTGTTTGCCTTTGTCAATATTTTAGTTCTATTTTAATATTTTTTCATTGTTCCTTTTATATGTATTATTCATTATTTTGTTGTGCAATTACCTTTCTTTTCTCCCCAATTGTTAGGTGCTTAACATGTTCAAGTTTTGAATCAGCTTTGTCATAAACTTTGGTACTTTATTCTCATGCCCTGTAATTTATGAGAAAAAATGTATCGACTGTGAGTTCTGGGTTAAAGGAATTTCTTTAAATTTTACATAATGTTGGTTGTTTATTTTGATATGTTTTACATGAAACTTTGTTATTCATAAAAATGCCATGGTTTCAACTCTTAATCCTCGTCACAGCGTACACAATGGATAGTTTTTCTGTACCAATATCAGTCTTAAACGTGCAATCTAAACAACATGTAAGGCCAGACCAATGTAATTGTGTAGCAAATTTCATAAAGAGTGCCTCAAAAAAGTTAGTTTAAGAGCATACAATTGAGAAAGATGAAACAGACATTAAAAAGTAAATATAAGGGGAAAAAAACCAAAATATTACAAAGTAAAATAAAACAAATAAAATGTTTTTTTTTTTTTTTTTTTGGTGACTTTTGGTAACCAATACCAAAACAATATCGATAGTTATTTGCAAAAACTGTCTGCCTTCAACAAATTTTGTGGAGTTTTTAACTGTGACATCTGTGTTGCAGTAATGATGACAGTTTTTCCATGAAAAGAAACAAGTTAAGATTTAATTCAGATGGGTTGTTTTGCAGCTGCCACTGCAAGCTCTGGTGATCATGAGTTAGTTCAATGTTGTATTTATGAAGCTCCTAGATTTCATTAAAACCTAAAAAAAAAAAAAATAAACAGATCATGGCGATATTCTGATAAAAATCTATATAATGTGAAAAACAGAGTTTATTTTTTTTTTTGGAAGGAACACAAGTATATTAAAGTCAGGTTTCTCTGATTTTTCTCTTGAATTTTAAATCAAAAAGGCTGAATTCTGCTATTTGCAATTTAACCATTTATCTTTTAGAGTAATTTCATTTATTACAATTTCTAAGAAACAAATGATTAAAATTGGCTTTCTATGTTTTCTTGGTTGTTGAAAACACCATCTGTACAGCATTCCTGATTCACAAACACATTATCCACTTTGTTAAGAATAAAGGGGAATTAACTATTCCTAGAACACAAGCCTAGTATTGAAGTTTCTTTTTAAACTTACAAAACATAAATTATTTAGTAAAGGGACTCTTTTTAGAAAATATTATTAGAATTTCCTGCTCACACTTTCTTCCATGTTCATACTGGGTTTGAGGTTTCTTCTCTAGATAGATTTTCTGCTATGGTATTATTTGCCCAAGAACAGCTATCCAAATACAATCACAAACTGCTTACTTCTAAGCTTCTTATATATTTTTAACAACATAGAGAAGTTAGATTTAGATTGTTTTCATCTTAAGCATGTAATCATGTCACAATGCAGTTTTCTGAAATCTCAAAAAGTTCTTGTGGGCTTAGACCTGAGGTTATTTGTCTGTCTGCAAACAATGTTTGGTCTCCTGAAGTCATACCCTTCAAACAACAAAGGTGGGTGTTGTCTGTTTGATTTGTTCAGCAATTATTTGAATAGGTAAATAAAAGCAGTTGTTGAAAATCTATTGGGAATATATAATGCCTACCAAAACAATCAAAAATGCCTTTTTAGTGCTAAAAAATTGATGGTACACATGCAGACTCGGCAGAGAAACAATATCAGCAATCATATTTAACTGCATTAATATACTTTTTTTTTTTTTTGCTTTGGGTGGATCAGAGGATAGTGTTTCTTTTAAAAAACCTTGTATTAAAAGTGTCCAAGTGCCGATAGCTTTAAATCAGTTAGTGTGTAAAGATCAACAACAAAGAATGCCCATTAATATGTACAGCGTGCCCTGAGTGCTATCAACCCCCCTCAGTGTTTATGGAACAGAACTTATGCGACTTCACTGCATCATAGAATACATATAATGCAGCTGTATAACAGCCGTGTCCCATTCCCACTTCTAAAACCAGCATTAACAGATTTGCTTTGCTTCTATTATTCTTTGCCAATTATTCTTTCCACTCAGTTTCTTAGAAGCCTACAGTTACCGATCCTATTTTCATTTTAGATTGCATTTTTTTTCTATTAATACAGTACATCTATAGATTTTAATCATAATTTTCTGAACAAAATACTACTACTAAAAAGTAAGATGTAAAGAATCTCTTCAACGTACAGGTAGTGTAACACAAATGTAAAGCCTTTTAACTTGATAAAGTACAGGTGGGATTGTCTATTTGGGATTGTCTATCCTTTCAAATGTTGTTGATAATCAGGAGTGTCTGAACATTTTTATGGATCAGTATATGTTGCTGTGTACCTCTATATGCTGCAGAATTGTAGGAGGAAGATGAGGTTTAAGAATCAATACAGTTTTAATGTGGAGAAGGATGTCCTCAGGGAAAATGCACACCAAAATACTGCAGGAAATTTAGCCTGTGAGATTACATTTTTGCACAGTGGATGGAAGATTAGGTAAAATGATCTTGAAGGCCATATACACTTCTGTTCTTGAAGGTCAGAGAGCTTGTTATAGTAGACAAACATTAAATATGGTGCTGCCTTCTCATTAATCTCATATCCTAACCAAAAATAAATAAAAAATTAGCACATGTACTGGCATGTGTCAACACACCTCATTTCCCCAGCATAAAAATGCATGAATTGATGAGTCTGAAGTACTCAGGCTGTATTTGAGTCTTCTGCATGATCATCCTTCAAAAAATACATCATTCATTAAAGTTTTTGCCTGTCATCGTCTTTCAGATTGGCAGGAAAATCTTTATGACTGAAGTCAAGAAAATTGTATCTAAGCTGTATTTGTTAGGCTATTGACAGTTCTTAACAGAAATCCCGTCAGCCTTTGAAGAAAACAAGTAAGGTTTATGTAAGCAAAAGTCAAATAATAATAATCAAAGGGAAGCAGAATAAAATCTCCTTTAAATTACCTGTGTCCAAAATACTTCATGAATGATAGATCAAATATTCTGGGGAAATGTCGCATGCAGAGAAATTATCAAAAATTATTATTTGTACATTAATATATGATATCTGATATGTGTGTCTGGTTTTTACAATATGTTTTTTTTGTTAATTAATGGATAAATGCAGAGTGAGCCACAGTTTTTGGAGAAAAAAAAAATTGCAATTTACCATAATCAGCAATGTTTCTGAGTCAATTTTGTAACTAAATCATATAAAGCCATTTTATTGTTTAGAGATTTACCTTTAAACTGTGTTCAGAGTGTGATACATACAAAACAAAAACGAATTTTTTCTAGATTTTCACAAATTAGGACCTACTGTCTAAATAATAGTATTGCATAACAAGTAATTATTGGATCAGGCTGAAATATGAAAGATATATATATATAAATAAATAAATAAATAAGGTAAAAAATGTTTACAAAAAAGTAATTACTCTAATGCTGGTGATATAACATTTTCTGTACACAATGCATCTTTAGTGGGTGTGTTTTATCTTTAAATAGAACTACTTAGATGGTTTTAAAGTTTTAATCTGAAAGCAACTTTGGGATCTCCCTCAGTTTTATAATTTTCAATAAAAATAAGTTAAAGCCCCAAAGATTGAGATCAAATAATACTGCATTTTATTGTGCTGAATCTTTGGTAAATGTTCACATTTCTTAGAATGCTACTTGTCTACACAGGCCACCCTTGCCTACATCTAAATTGCAATGCATGCCATATCTCCTTTTTATATTTCAAGGGCAAAAGAAGCTACTGCACTGTCCACAACACATCCCTTAAAAAGAGCAAGCACCACTTTCTTATTTGTGATGCCATGACTCCTATCCGACCCTTCAGTTCCACTGAGCTGCACCTAAAGGATGTGAAGGACTGAAAATGAAGCAACATATCATAGCCTTCTGTATCATACATTAAAGAAAATCCATTAAACTAAATAGGGACAAAATAAAAAAATATTTTTAACAAGAAATGTAAAGTGATAGTGACAATTAAGAATATTTAAGTAGTCTAAAATATATTTAAAAACACCGAAAAACAATTATTTACTAAAGTCACATTTTGCTTGATAGATTTAAGCAATACATGGTAGTGATGTGCCCCACAAAATCCTCCCTTATTTGGTGGATAAAGATCTTTACTCTGTGGATATAACTTTATGAAGTTCAAGTGCTTTTCTGCTTTTTAATAGTACAATTATAAAATGTGTTTAACTTGCTCATTAATTGACCAAAAGATGATTTTTTTTATTCTAAATGATGAGCAAGTTTAACCCCAATTCTTTAAAGCTGGGTCTACTCCCTTTTTGTTCAAATTGAGATTTTCTTGTAAACGGCTACTAATCTCTGACATTTGCTTTAGGACAGTTTACTAAAAAATTCAAGTAATCTCATACAATAAGATAAACTTTGGACTTTGACTTATTTTTCATGTACAGTAACAGCATTCACTTCAGAACATTTTAACATATTTTCTTCAACATCTACAGCACATGATTGGATGAAGGGTGGATTCCTTTAATTGGGAACTGACAAAGTCTCGCACTACGATAGCATTCCTAAAAAAAGACAATTTAAGCTACATGATTTACAATTAGTAGGTTTTGTTGTAATGTTGTAGACTTAATCACCATTTTGTTGGTTACCTGTAAAAGTGGCCTTCAGCAGCGGCATAAAAATTCAATTCATTTTATTTTTAAACAGAAAATTACAACAGATGTTGTCTCAAGGTGATTCACATAACAATTTATGTCATTTCAACCATACATACATTCACACATATTACACGCATCAGTTGAAGACATTTCCAATCTAAGGGAACCCAGAGGAATGCATCAAGTCATTGACTTGCAGAATTCACACCTGGATCAGCACTCTAAGAAGACAGTTGCATCGTGTTGCTGGTTTTATAGCATTCTATCATACTGAGCATGCTTTAGTGACAGTGGAGGGGAACATCCCTTTCACAGGAAAATACTTCGAGCAGATCCTGTGTCAGTACAGACACAGGATCTGCTGGAATCTTTTCTTTTCTGCTAAGGTTGTTGAAGGTTAATTCACCACTTCTTTACTTTTGAATTGTTTATTCAACAGATAACAGAAATGATTGTTTTCACCCAGGAGTATGCTTGGTCTATGTGTATCTGTGTAACATGGATTTCTATGTTAAAAACTAGAATCAGTACTGGGAGTCAAGTAGGGGCAGCTTTCGCATCAGATTTGACAGAAACTACTTAATCTGGGTATACTCAAAAGCCGTTTTCCCACAGTTCTTTAAAACATGGCATACAAGTATTCTAGATGCTAACAAAAAATATCTGCTCATCACTAGCAAAGTAGGGAGGGCTGTTTTCACCATTTGGCTCAACGAGAAACCTTACATATATTCCTGCAAACGAAAAGAAGGTGGGAGAGTTCCGTCAAGAGTTTAATTTACTATTTTTAGTAGTGTTCTTATAATATGCACATTTTGACAAACTGCATTCATTTACATACCAAGAGGTTAAGAAAGAACTAAACATTTACAGACAAAAGCTATTACTCACATAAATGCAATATTCTGTACCCTAGATAAAAAACTTGTTAAGTGCTGTAGAACATAGCCTGAGAGGCAACAAAAAGGCCAAGCAATTATAGTCATGTATCATAACATTAGCAGTCAAACTGACTGCAAGCTTGAAAGACCAATGAAACAAAAATTTATTTCTTTAAATCGTTTTCACATTTACTTTTAGTTAGATATCAGTAACAAATATATCTAACTCCATTAGAACAGTGGTGCCACATTTTAACATAGCTATGATACGCCTAATTAGGGGCTTTTTTATGTGTATGCTGACATAAAAGTCTGTAAATGTGGTTGTTAGTAATAAACAATTACTAAAGACCTCCAAAAGTTTGATAAATCAGCCAATGATTATACTAAAAAATCCATATTTTACCATCACGTCAACTAAACTGTCACAGCTATGGTCTAATTTTATGTAAATCTGCTGATTCTGTCTTTAATAGTTGATTTATTAATACTTTCTTTCGGCAGTACAGATTAGGTTTGTGTTAGAAAGCTTCCTTTTTGTCATCCACTTATTTGGCACCCTTGTTTTGTATTTAGGCTTCAGTTATCTGTTGATGTTAACGAATACATTCTAAAAACAATAATAATCGCTGTCTTTTCATTGTACGGTCCAAAAATTCTTTGTATACTGTCCATTGCTGAATAAGATTAACTGTACTTGTTTTTTATTTAATTAAATGTGACAAGTACAAGCTTTGAATGCAAATAACTATTAACATGCAATTGGCCTTAGTAAGCCACAAGTCCTGGTTTGACATCACACATTGATAAAGTCTGGCAAAAGATTGTATGACCACTGGCTGTACTGTCACTGTCCTGAGATGGGTTAAAAATCATCAAACCACTACCTTCACCATGACCTTGCCAAAAGCACTACTAATTCAGAATGAACATTTGAAAAAACACGTCCTTTATCTTATATGGTTGAGTAACGTTTGCTATCTCAGAAAATTTACTTTTTGTGAATTAACTCATAGATACACAAGAATATTTTGTTGTATCTTTTCAATTGTCAAATAAAATCCACAATCATTTTAGAAACATATTTTTTAGTAATATTTTTTCTAAAAAAAAGAAATCTAAATTTTACACAGTGATGGATCAGACAAAGTGCAGCCCAAAAGACCCCTTATGATGAATAAACAGTTCTGATGTTCCCTCGCCTGGACGGGGGTAACCAAGGCTCCACTCTGGAGCCAGGCCTGGAGGTGGGGCACGATTGCAAGCGCCTGGTAGATATTTTGTTTAGACATCTGCTATCAATTACTGGAAATCTATTTACTGATAAATACACGTCAAGCATTAAAATATAAATGTATTGACATCTTATCATTTGCTAAAACCATACTTTGCAGAGATGTTACAGAATATCAACATGATCTGACTGTAAAAATAAATCAGTTAGGAGAACAATGAAAGAAAAATATCACAGCATTATGCTATAACATAAAAAATGCATTCCCTAGTACATATTGAAATTAATGTGACAACAGTGACATAACAAATGTTTTCAACAATAACGAAATACAGAAACATGTCACAGAGTCTGCCACAGGGAAGATAACAAAACCTTTAACAACCCCTGTCCCAACTAACGCCCTATTCTGAGAGGATTATATCATAACCAGTGCTCCATCCAAACAGTCTTGACTTAACCTGAACAGAAATTGTCCAAAATCTATATAAGCTGGTAACATGGACTGACCACAGTTCGCTTTTTCCCATAAGCCTCTTTACTACTCGTTCTTACTCAGCAACCAAATCATTGCACATCACAATAATACATTGGTGATGATACACTCACACATGTGTGTACTGCATTTATCATTATATTGTGTTTTTATTTTAAAAAAACAAAATCTAATTCATTCATTCATTACTATAATTACCAAAATCATGATCGTAGTTTCATTAAATACAAGCACAATTTTGTCAGATAGACTTTTGATATTGGGATTCCAGTCGATTCATTTGCTCATAATGCCAATATTTTATTTTTCAGTTTTAAACTATGCATAGAAATAAAGACCAATTTCACCTATGTGTCACAGTGACACAAAATCAACACATCATCAGGAATAACACCATACTAAGAGTAATTAATAGAGATTATGATCTAAAGTTAATGTTATCTCAGATGAAAAGGTGGATACAGAGATGAACAGTTCATGACAGCTTTGACCAAAACCTTTAGGTGTCTGCAAAAAAATGGTCTTGTGGGTTTTTATTGTCTTTATGACTACCCAAGAGGAAAGTCAAACTTTCAGAATGGCTTAGCCAGAAACAAAAAGCAAATATTTCAGAAAATCTGCAGTGTCACCTAAAGCATGTACAAACTGTCTGCTTAACACCATCAACGATGTTTTTTTGTAAATTCTGACTGAATGATGAACATTAAAAAACGGTTTCACAAAGTTTTAGTTCAAGGGTTTCCATATTTACGCAAACCGGGAATTGCCTTATAAACATGATAAATTCAGTTGTTTCTCATGTCCTATCCTAAACTGTTTATCTTTAGAAGAAATAGCCTGTCTTTATCTCTGTTTATCGAGACTACTGCAGCTTGAAACATTTATCTTAAAGACATCAGGGCAGGTATGTCGTGTACGTTTATTTTATATTATATTTTTTCAGTTAACCTTTTAGATTTCTGAATCAAAGTGATGATTTACTCAGTACAGAAGACACAAAGAACCATTTGGTCAGTTATGGAAAGCATTTTCTAGGTCCCTTTAGAGTGATGACAAAAGTTATTTTAAGACCACTAGAAATCTGTTTTACCAGTCAGCACAATAAAATATGCAGTTCTTAAAAAATATTTTAGGTGATTTACTATTTGCCTTATTCCACTTCGGTATTTGACAGTAAATAACAGGTTCTGATGTCTGTACATTTCAGGGTATTGTAGCAGGTTTGCAGAGCAGTTGCAGCAATGCTGAGGCTCCATCTGTGTCTGTATGCTACCTGCCAAGAGCTGAGTGTATAACCATTGTAGTTAGGTGTGAAAAAGACAGAAAAACAGACTTGAGGCGCTGAAATATGCATCGGGTTGCTTTTAAAGGTTTGTAGTGCATGTAGAACACCATCTGAGCTGATGCTTGTGAAGAGAGTTGGATGGATCAGACCTGCATAGAACTGACCAGTAAAACAGGGTGATAGATGTCTTTTTTTGCACTATGCTTTTTCTGCTACTATAGGGTTTCAGAATATAGTATAATATAATAGAATGCTTTTATTGTTATTATAAACATTGTACAGTGAGATTGGAAGACCACTCCTTTCAGTGCGGTGCAAAAAAAAAATCTCCAAAAAATATGTACAGAAATAAACAGCAATAAACAATGTGAATGATATGCATGTTTCTGATTACGGAAAACCCAGATGTTTTTGCTGATAGTCACCTTTCTGATACAGATCCTGATGTAATCCAGTACTGCCCCTGTGAATGTTTCCAGGTCCTGCTGTTCAAACAAGTCCCAGTGTGTCCGTGTGAAGCAGTGCTGTAGGTCAGAGAGCACGTTTCAAGGCCAGGTTATGATGGTTTTAACAGTAGGCCTGCTTCTCCTTCTGAGGGGGGTGTATGCTGGGGTGAGCAGCAGGAAGAGACGGTCGGACTGGTCAAATTGGGTGAGGGGCTTAGCTTTGTAAGCGTGCTTGATGTTAGAGTAAACATAGTCAAGTGGGTTTTCCCCTCTAGTACAACACTTGACATGTTGGTGGAATTTCGGTAGCACAATCTTAATGTTGGCCTTGTTAAAGTCTCCTGCAATAATATGAATGGGCCCCCTGCTATTCGTTGATGGTGTTAAGCAGAACAGAGAGCGCTATGCTAGCATTAGCATCGGCTGGTATATAGGCAGCAGTGATGATCATTACTGTTAGCTCTCTGGGCAGAAAAAAAGGCCGACATCTTACAGACATGTTCTCGAGGTCTAGGGACCAATGTGTGACCTATAACAATCCATGGAGCACATGGCGGTCTCGCTATGTCATCTGGGATGTTATAGGTGTAATGAAAATGATTTGTTATTGCCATCTTGTGTCGGAAGCCAATGTCCAAAAGATCCTGACGTGTGTAGAGTTTGTTTGAATCAAGAATCAGTTTATTTGTATAACGCCACTTTACAACAGATGTCGTCTCAAGACACTTTAGAAGAAAATCAATTAAAATCATTGATACATCAATACAAATCCGTTTAAAAAAGTTTCCAGTCTAAGGAACACCAGTAGATTGGAATCAGCAGATCGAACAATAGCTTGTGTTCTCGTTGACTTTTCAGCAATTCTTCATACTAAGCATGCATGTAGCGACAGCAGAGAGTAAAAACTCCCCTTTAACAGGAAGAAACCTCCAGCAGAACCAGGCTCAGTACAAGCAGCCGTCTGCCACGACCGACTGGGGGTCTGAAGAGACAGAAAACTAAAATAGATGCAGAGGATATAGAAAAAAATAGTTTATGGCAGCAGTTGTAGGCAGCATCTCAGCCCATGTGCTCATCCAAGAAGCTGTCTCAGATAACAGAACGGCAGACCAGGTGTGGTTACTATGGAGAGAAGAACACTAAGAGAAAACAAAAGGTTAACAAGGTTGAAATAACGGAAACCAAAGCAGATTGGGCAAAGGAACAAAGTAGCAGAGTGAGAAGTGGTCATATTGTCCTCCTGCAGTCTAGCCCTAAAGCAGCATTTGAAGATGCTAGTGCATAAAAACCGACAAATAAAAAATACAAAAAAGAGCACTGATATAGGGAGCCGTGAGCTGCTCGGCTCTTATAAAAGTGCTACCTGGGACTGGTATACATTATTCTGGATATAAGGTTTTGGTAGTACTATTAATAGTAAAATTTGAAAACAGACATATTTAAATAAAGTGCACTGTCCCGAATGACACATAGGGTAACATTACTAAATTACTAAACATTTCCTTTTTAGGTTCAGTTAGAACTAACAAAATCAAGATACATTTTATTTTAATTTGGATTAAGGTCAAACATTTTAGGTTTTAGTCCAATAAGAACTCACAATACTTTGGTTGAATTCCATTTGATATAACTGGTGTAACAGAGTCAGGACTGCAGGTATATTGCTCAGACACACTTTTTCAGCATTGCCCCCAAAATGATAAAATTGACTGAGATCAGCAGTTTTGTAAGGCCATTCCAAAAAACTGTGATCTGTGATCCATGTTTTACTTGTTTAGCTGTGTCCCTAGGGTCATAGTCCATATGGAAAACCATTTGATCCTAAGCTTCAACTTCCTGCGTTATTTCTCAATATCATTTATTTTTATTTTCATTGAATATTCTTACTGTATGTCACGATGCCTTCTTTTTTGTGTATCCCCCTCACAAAAGACTCAAATAATGATAATGCAGCTCCTGCACCTCTCAGTTGAAATGTTTTTCGTTTTAGGGTTACAAGCCTCCCTCATTTTCCTCCAAATGTAGCACTATTCATTACGTTCAAACAGTACAATTTCTGCTGTGGAAAATCACAGAATATGACCTCAAAAAACAAGGTCTTCATCCCTTAGTGCATTTGAAAACGTCAACTCTTGAAAGGCTTCCTACATTTGAGCAGTTTTATAAATATTTAAAATATACATGTTGCACCAAAAAGCAGTTTTCTCCCGGAAACGTTTTAACGTGATGATGGATAAACAACATCTTGGTGTATATACTTGCATATAGGTGTGTGGACTTAGTTAAACGCTGCACCTTGAGGCATCTGAAAATTTTACTCAATTATGAACAAGATTTGAGCCGGCCTACAATTCTCTTCCTGCTATCCTGGTATTTTTTTCTTGTTACAAACGGGAACAGTACATTTGAGTCAAATTATTAAATTTAAATAAGAATGGGGAAGAGAGACAACGTTAGTTGACTGAGGCTTGCCGTTGAGATCTTGAATCTGTTGGGACAAGGTTTGTTGCTGGATCCTGGATTGTGGTGTCATGAGTTAAGCAGGGGGTTTCACGTGGAAGAGAAAGATGAAGGGATTTGCAATTTGTTTAGCCGTGTTCTGTGGGTTACGGTCTGTTTGGAAGACACAAATGGACTATGATCGCCATAGCAGTAAGAGACTGATGGAGATGAACTGTTAGAAGGAAAACTTGACATAAAGATCCACGGAGATAAGGTTTCCATATTTTCACATTTTGAATAATCTTAAAATAAAAGCTGCACCAAATGTGAGAATGTCTCAGGTTAACACATTTTCAAAGATTTAATTTTGAAAATGTGATATTGCTTTGTTTTGGTTGCTTTCTTAATCCTTTTCCTCAGTTTTGTCACATCTGCCAAGCTTCAAATATTTAGGTTGAACTTTAAGTTAAATGTGCATTATGTCTCCACCACTAATATTAGCACATCCCAAAAGACATACGATGGTGACTGTCTTTATAATTTTCAATTTAGAAAGGGTGTTATGTAGAGCTGTATGTCAGTGATATGATAAATTACCAAGTGGATTAATCAGCTGTCAGCAGATGTCTTCATGTGAAACCTTATGCCACCAGGTGTTATTCAGCATAGCTTATCAGTAAGGACCAGAGCGTTCAAGGGAGCAGTTCACACCATTAGTGCCTAATAAGCACAAAAACAAAAGCCATATTTTTTTCTGAATAAAACATGCGTATACACAAGAGCTCTGTCATCAATAAACCTCATAAACGAAACCACAAAAGTTAATCTGGTTTTCTGATACATATCAAGGCAGTTTATCAGCTCTGTCTTTATTAGTTATTAACAGTGCTTTAAGTGGAAATAACAGGTTTGGTTCTCCCATTATTATAATACTGATAAGGGAAGCAAACCACCTGTTTAAGCAAACCACCACATACCAGGACCCCCTTCAGTTTGTTTTTGCCATGGAGTTGGAGTTGAAGATGCCATCATTCATCTGCTTCACCAATCCCACTGTCACCCGGACAAAGCAAGCAGCTCTGTGAGGATAATGTTGTTTGAGTTCTCCAGTGCATTTAAAACAATACCTAATCTGCTTTGTCGGAAACTCCAGAAGACTCAGCAAATTCTGGATCAATGACTACCTAACCAACAGACCACAGTTTGTCAGACTGAAGGACTGTGTGTCTAACCAGGTGATAAGGAGCACAGTAGCACCACTGGGGACTGTACTCTCGCCATTCCTTTTCACTTTGACTGGAAGTCAGAAGTGTACATACTCCTTTCATCTACAGAAATACTCAGATGATTCTGCAGTTGTCGGGTGCATCAGATCAGATTAACCCTTTTTTCCATCATTGGAGAAGACATAGTGATGGTTGAGGAGTCCAAATACCTCTGTGTTTATCAGGACACCAGAGTGGACTAGATATTGAAGCCATCTAGAAGAAGGGACAGAGCAGACTGTACTTCTTGAGGAAACTAAAATCCTTCAAGGTTTGCAGCAAAATATTCCAGTTCTTTTATAAGTCTCTTGTTGAAACTGTCATCTCCTCTGCTATCATCTGTTGGGGCAGCAGCATCAGAGCAAGGGACCTAAAAAGGCAAAAAAAAAACCTGATGAAGAGGTCTGAGTCTGTTCTGGGGACAAATGTGGAATCTCTGGAGATCATAATTTAAATAAGGATTTTACATAAAATCACAGACAACCCTGAACATCCTCTTCATGAGACTATTACTGGAAAACAGTCTCTTCAGTCAAAGGCTTCTTCAGCTTAGTTGTAAAGCAGGCCGCTACAGAAGCTAAGGGTTTAAATAATTATTTTCATTTTTTTGAATAACCCCTCTTTACTTACAAATCTCCTGGGGTCCACAACATCCAGCTTTTTAGCTAGAGATGATTTACTGTTCATCGATGGAAGAGATGCTTAAATCCTCCCTCTTCTTTTTTTGTTTTCTTTGCATCTGCTCTGGATCAACAGCATCTTCTGTTGAATTCTTGAGATTTGTGGTTGCAGTTGATGGATTATTTTAGGTTCTGCTATCTTAATTAGCTGCTTCATTTGTAAACCAACTTGTTGCCATGATTTTGCATCATAACAAATGTCCAAAAGTTAAAAAATATATAACAAAAAAAATTCTTGCTGCACAAACTGGAAACAATATTGGTCCAAAATAATAAAATGTCTGCCAAAAACTGAGCAATCATTTTATCATTCTTATTTTTTTTTTTAAAGAAGAGGGCTATTCTAACATGTTGCTTGCTAACTTGAGCAGTGCAATGAGCATGACATAAGCAGATGTGGCCTGATACTGTGCCTTGCAAACCCCTTTTTTGGAATCTGCCTTGGAACTAAAATATATACGTTACAGTAATTTCTGTATGGGCAGTCATATTTCTTCTGTCATTGCTGTGTTGTGCGGATGTGTGGTTAAAAATTTGTTTCTATGGTTATTAAACCAGAGCAACAACATTGGAAAATAGTGGTTTGGTAAAATTTGGCCTGGTTTGTGTCTGCGTTAAGTGTTATGGTTATAATTATGCCACAGAAAACTCTGGGTTTCAATTGGTTTAGTAGATTCTTAGCAGTTGACTGACGGTGTCCGACATATGGCTGTACTTCCCCAACATCTAATGTTGGTTTTTCGATCTTATCTACATCTTATGTCTGTAACCACTGAGATCAATGATTTGTTTATTTGCCTATGTAATAAGCAAATCATTCTAAGTTGGAGGAGTCACCTCTAGCATTAACCAGCTTGCAATTTAATCAATAACGTAAGTGATTTTTATGAGCATGCCATAGGCAATTAGGTGCTAAAAGCAGTTACTTACTTGAATCTGTCTTTTTAAATGTTGGAGAGAGTTGATTTTTACATAAGGGAAAACTGTTACGCTAAAAGTTCGGCCAGCCAAGCAGCACTCATCAGTTTTGTAATGTATCCTCTTATTTACAGCAAAAACTGCAATATTTTTTTTTCTCTCCTCCAGTGGGCTTTTTGTGGGCTCTAGTGTCCCTTATATAACAGTAGGCAGACAGGAAGGGGGTAAAGAGAGAGGGGAAGACATGCAGCAAATATCGTTGTGTCCGGGAACCCACGACAGCCAGATCGAGGACTCAAGGCCTCAAAATGTGGGTTGCACTATCCCCTACGCCACCACAGCAAATCCCCCCCAAAAAAAAAATATATATATATATATATATATGTATATATATATATATAGTTTGGATTTAAAAGGGGGATGCTTGATTATGTTGTGCATATTTACTTTTTCGGGCAAAGTGAAATAATAAAAAAGAAAAATTCAGAAAAGATAAAGAAAAAAAGTAACAAAACAACCAAATAATAATAAGGGGTCATAAATCGTCATGGTAAAAAAACAAAAACTAAATATATTATAATTACAAAAAATATAAACTTTATTTAGTACTGGTACCTGATTCTGCTTCAACTGCAAAAACACACACAAATCACTGTTGCGATATTTTACAGGCTCTGCCCCCCCCCCCCCAAAAAAAAATATTAAAAAGACAGCTTGATTCTTGTGTCCCAACAGAAAGAGGAAGACATACCTAACAATTTAACCTGCTAATGGATCAGTTATTAAAGGATTTCAGGGACCAACTAAAACCGACTGAAGGCCTTAAAAACTTTCCAGGAAACTCTTGCGAGAGCATTCAGAAGTTGTAAAATTATATAAAGGTATATAAAAATTAAAAATATATATTTGTTTGACCATGACTACGTGAGGTCGGGCTGGGTCAGTTCCCTTTTGCAGTCTCCTTTCTTTATCTCTTCTCACACAAGGATATTTTTTTATGTCCATTCTCACTGTAGACTGACTGCAACTGCCACTAGCTGACTTGGACTTTCTCTGATTGGGAATTTGAGATAAAATTTGAAAAAAATTGTTAACTGTGTCCCAAGCTTAGTTGTAATGAGTGATTCCCAAGTAGGAACCCCTTTCCAAATCATATTACAGCAAATTAGGAGAACAATGCTCTTTTTTGTTGTGGCAATTCATCCAAAAATATACTGGTCTGCATTTTCTTTTTTATAAATATAAAGTATAAACATTTTTAGAAAAACAGATGGATTGGGGCAGTATTGCCTGTAGCTCCTCTCCAGTCATCACATGACACTAACTGTATATAATGAGGTTGTTACCCTCTAAACAACGATGGGAGAAAAATGGAGACACACACAAACAAGTTGGCAAAATGCTACTTGTAAGAAGGACAGGGAGGGATAAAAAAAAACAACAACAACATGCTTCGAGCTGCACAGAAAAAGGAATAAACTCCAACATGCTGCAGCATGACATTCTCCTGAGGCCCATCTAGAGGGAACATATTTGTGAAGGACCTTAGTATTTAAAATATTTTTTTTGTTGTTTGTTGTTTTTCACTTCCTACTTATATTACATTAGATACTGTGACACTGGACTGGGTGTCCGAGATGTCATCCTTAAGAAAGTTAAGTTACTTGTGATGACCAGGCTACTGGTTTCTCTTTTTTTATATAAATTTGTTAAAACAGTATTAACAGTAATGTAAATAAATTGATGTCTGCATAAACAATCCTTCACTATGTTTGAAACTGTGTTTTAAATTATTGAATATTCTTTAAAACAAATATTAGTTTAAATTCTATTCTATTTAGTTAATTTCAAAACAAATATATAGATCTCAAATTATATGTTTTCATTTTACTTCAGTAGATACTTAAATTAGAGATTTAACTAATTGTGTTTGATTAAGATATGTTTCTCCAATCAACCTTTTTCTGTTTACAAATTTAGTCTCTCTCTTGAAGTATCTCAATCCGTGTTCTCTTACTTGTTCTACCTGCAGTCAATCAGTAATCACTCACCTGTTTTACCTTCAAAAGTCTCTCCACTTAGGATGTAAACACTTGCTTCCCCCATTTTGTTTTTCTGTTTTACCACTACTTGTGCTAAATTAAGCATGTATTCTTCTTGTTTCCAACAGAGCCGATGTAAAAATTCAGTATATTTATATAGCAGCAATTTACAACATGTCATCTCAAAGGTCTTTTACACTTTATAAAGTCTTATCATTTCAATTCCTAGTAAAAACATACCCAAAGCTTTGCTTTTCATTAATGCATATCTGAAGAATCCTTGAATCTCCCAGGGTAGCCATTTTCATAATTTGGTGACTTAATCCCTGCTCCCTGCATATCTATCTAAAGCTACACACTGTAGACCTAGAGAGCAGCAAGTAGTAAACACCTACTGGAACTCAACAACATTCATAGTTACCAGTTTCCTAAAATTACATTATATAATATAGCTCTTTTGTAAAAAAATATACAACCTTCATAACAACTCTCTTACATGGTATTAATGGATGGCAGGGAGAAGCAATGTTGTGATGATGTGCTGAATTGGGACAGTTGGAGGGTAGAAGGTTTTTTAACCAGATACGTCTATGATCAAATTTTAAAAGTCAAATTTAAAAAATTTTGTAAGCACTGTTTTCATACCAAATGAAGGTAACAAAGTCATTTGATTTTGCAATAAAATGACACTATGTGCCTGAAAATTACACGATACCCCTCTAATCTGATTTTCGTGTCTTCGTTTTTCTCTTTTCTTTTCATTCAAGCAGTTAAAGCAGACAAATAATCAACTTGAGCAAAGGTTTATCTTTTGCATTACAGAGAATTAAAGTTAAGATGAAATCTAGATTAGGAATACATTCATGTTTGATGTGTTCCATATACACAGTATCAGTCTGTTCTGACTACTGTTCTCAGCTCAGGGGGCAACACTAATGAAGGTTTTCTATACAGTTGTCGCTGTTTGCATACAACTAATTATCACAGAAATTCAGAAATAACCGATAACACACACAGCAAGAATTGTTAAATACGATTCTTATTTAACCTTTAGAACAAAGGAAGCAAAATGAAAAAGTATTTGAGCTCCAAGAGTACTACATATGGAGTCCAAGATCTTTGATGAAACAAATGCAGAAATTACAGTACACCTTCGGCACAAGCATAAACAGGAGTTCTTCCAGCTCCAGTGGCCTTATAATGGGGCATTTTTTAGACAAAAAAATGTGTGTAAAAAGTGGTGTGACTGTTTCGGATTCATTACACGACAAGGAATTACCCTCAACTTCAAATACAAATATCTTAATCATCTACTATTGAACAATTAAACTCATTATCAGTTGCCTTTAGTAACACTGCTTTGGGTAGAGTATTTGCTCATCTTACCTTTTATATGTTAGGACGGCAGCTCCATTGCGTTTCAGCTTGAGTTAAGCCTCTCTAGCTGAATTTTGTGAATTGTATTTAACTATATGGGAATTTAAATAGAGTTTTATAAGATTGCTTGCTGTGTTTTATCTGGGTCTGTGTGAGAATGAATGAAGATCCATGTGCCGTATGCTAATTTCCATATCTCCTCTGTCAGGCTAGAGGAGGTGTCGGCAAGGACAGGGTAACAGGGATGCTCTATGTGTCAGGGGAATGGGGAGGGTGGGTGTTGTGGGAGGATGAGATGACAAAGCTTAAGTTAACTCCCAGAACTGCTATAGTGGGGTGGGCTATGAGAGGGTGAAAATCTAACTATGGGCCAATCCTGCTGCTATAGGGATTAATGTCACTCCTGCATTTGGAGACCGAAGAAAATCCCAGGAATGATTATGAAAAACCAGATTGGATTTCACTGTGTTTAGCACATTTTCATTCCCCAGGCTCAAGAAGAAGATTCTTAGAGAGAGTGATCTGTCTGTCACTTTTGCAGGCTGGTGTTACATTGTCAAGGAAATGACTTTTGGATATGTTCACACTTGATACAATCTGACAGTGATGCATGGTTTTAACTCAAAGAACAGGCCTGATCTGAAACAAGCCTGACTATTTAATAATTTTTGTAACAGTATAAACCAAACTCCTTCCATAAAAATGTGCACAATTGATTTTGTCACCCAAAATAACTAGAAATAAATGTAAATAGTTAGGTCTTGGATAACTCTTGGACTGAATGATTAAGATCATTCTAGTAGACCAAAACCATTTTACATTGTTGAAGAATGTATCATTCTTAATTTAGTTATAGGTTATCTGACCCTATTTATGATTTAAAAATAAATAGTGTGTATTGTACTAAAGTGTACAACTTTAAAAAAACTCATGGCAGGAAAGAACATGTCTTGTCTTGACATGAGTTGTGCCTACTCAGTAATCAATAAACTAGGAACAGGAATGTTGAAATTGATTATGAGAATGTACATCAGATTGACTCAGGACATTTAGAGGGAAAAAGGAAAGTAAACCAAGTAAAAAATAAGCATATTTAGATTTGTCTACTGTGTATTCTTTCCGATTTCAGAAAATGTTTTACACTAACTGTTTTATTGCTGCATTGGAAACACACAAAATTAAAACCTTTTTTTTTATGAATTCACAAAGTAACAATGAGGCTATTGTTATTTTCGTAAGGCGTTATTTATGTTTTTTTTCTCCTCTCTGTCTGGTTTCTGGTTCACCAAGGTGCAATTTTAACCAAGCCAGGTCATATTTATAATTCACCATGAACAAACTGCAGCCAATATGTCAGAACCTTGTTAGCCAGTTAAGAGCTGCTACATCTTAAGATTATTGCCTACAGCTTTGTCAGCATGGTACAAACTCCTCTATGTTGGGGTCTGTCAGAAGTATCTGAATATGCCAGAGGTAATGCCAAAAATCAAATCTGAATACTGTACTTGCCCTTGTTTGTCATGAATTCATAAATAAATAATGAAATAAGGAGACTTATAGAAAACACATAGTTGTGACAAATCCTGTCCACTTTATTTCAGTTGTGTTTGGTGTCTTTTAAAATTACTAAACAAGACATTACTTTAATTCTAGTTATGATGGTTGTAACGTTCTTTGCCACATGCAAGTAGTGCATTGGAGTGGCACATTGGAGAGAGTTACTCCTGAATGGTTCTGAAAAACAATTATAAAAATAAAAAAATGAATGGATGATCACCACAGCTGTTTTTTTAGAGCCTGTTAAATCTGACTTCTCTTACATGATCTATGTGAAACAAAAATAAGACACACAAGAAAGCAAGTAAAAAGATTAGATCCCCATGACATGGTGAGCAGCACTTTGGTGAGCTGCTTGCACTGTTTACCCACTCTCAAATTATTGTATAAGACCATGGCTTTAAATATTAAGGTAAAAAAATAATATAAATAAGTAATACATAAAATACGAATAGGCAGGTCAACAAACTGTTTATAATCTACTTATCACTATATTAAAGTAATTAATGCAATGTTGAACTGAACTAATATCATATTGAATTGTGTTCCAAACTTTCAAAATTAAATATAATTGTGAGGTTCTTAACAATACCCAACTCTAGTCATTGTCTAATTACCTAGTAATGTGTCAAGCATTACATTTTAATTAAAAAACTAAATTAAATTTAAAAAAAACATAACTGATTGTGAATGGTACTTATGCAATTTCAGGCAGCATGAACACTGTAACAATAGGAACTATTGTTGGGAAGGCTTGTTTAATTTGAGTTTGCTCTTGGACATTTTTAAGTGTGACACCACCTGTTCAAGGAGACCGGATTTGAAGTTGTATCCTGCACGGTGAAAATAATAAAGTTTATAACCTTAGTGGGTGGGTGAAACACCAAGGGAATGTTGTCGCAGTAAAAGAGAACAAACTTTAAGATGGTGGCAGAGGGAGTGGACACCACCTTTGTAAGTGATGTTTCTCTGCTTAGAACAGAGTTAGCTGAGTTAGCTACTTTTGGACGCTGGCGTGAGACTGCCGCGTGATTCCATGGAGGGACTGAAGCCAGCACAAACGTTGTGCTTAGAAGCCAGCAAACTTTCAAAAAAACGTGGAAGAATCGGATGGATGAGTTTGCCCTTTATTTGGTTTTGGTGATGGCAGAAGCTGATAACAAACAGAAAGTAAACACTTTAGCTATCTTGTCAGTGAGAGTGGCAGGGAACTGTTGGATACATTGATGGGTGACAAAGCTAAAGATGCATGGACAATTGAAGACATCAAAAAAATTGATGATCACTGCAACCCCAGCGTGAATGAGATTGTAGAACGCTACAGTTACTTTACAAGAAACCAGGGCTCCAGTGAAAATATAGACAGTTATGTCACTGAACTGAGACTACTGGCAAGAACTTGCAATTTTAGGTACTTTGATACACTCGCTCATTCATGATAGGATTGTGTGTACAAAGCAGTCACTTCCCACTTCCAACCATTGACTACATTTTACCAGACTTGTCAAAAGCTAAAGTCTTCACAGCGTACATTTTTCTCGACCGATGCAGGAAAAGGAACATAAAATTTAATGCAGAATAATTATGACTGAGACAGAAGGAAACAACATACATTGAACACTGCTTGATGGAAGATGGACTTAAAGCAGATACAGAAAAAGTGCGCACAATTGAGCAGATGCCACCCGCGACCAACATGAAAGTAGTGCAGAGGCTTAGAGGTATGGTTAATTACCTCACCAAGTTTTGCCCTTACCTCTCAGACCAATGCAAGAGGCTAAGAGACCTGACACACAAAGAAAGTGAGTAGAAATGGACAACAGAGCATGAGGAGGCATTCCTCAAACTGAAAGTAACAATAGTGACCGCTCCAGTATTGCTAATATTATAACCCTGATGAGGAGCTAACAGTACAGTGTGACGCTTCAGACACAGGACTAGGCGCTGTACTCATGCGGATGGGGAAGCCAGTTGCTTTCGCAAACAGGGCAGTGTCACAAACGGTGGGGCACTATGCTCAAATTGAAAGAGTTTCTAGCAATGGTTTTCAGCATGGAAATGTTCCACGTATACACATATGGCCGTAAAGTCACTGTTCAAAGCGATCACAGGCCATTAGAAACCATCGTGAGAAAGCCCCTTCTGAGTGCACTCAAAAGGCTGCAGAGCATGATGCTGCACATACAAAAATATGATGTGGACGTTATATAGGTGTCTGGAAAAGACATGCGGCTAGCCAAAACTCTTAGCAGAGCCTATATTTCTGAGAACACACCTGTGGACCATGCAGTAGAGAATGTCAACATGGTGCAACACCTACCAATCTTATCAGACAGGCTCCATGACATAAGATGTGCCACAGAAAAAGAAAATACATTGCAAATTCTCATCAAAATGATGAGCCAGCATTGGCCCAAGGAAAAGTCAGAGGTACCGAGTGAAATCAGGCCTTCTTTTTCATTACAAGGAGAATTAAGCCACCAGGATGGCATAGTATTCAGAAGCGAGCGTGTCATAATTCCGGTTGCGCTGAGATCAGACATCACTCATCGCTTACACTCATCTCATCTGGGTATTGAAGGATACCTAAGTAGGGCTAGCGAGTGTGTCTACTGGCTGGACATGAATGACCCAATCAGGACATACATACCCAAGTGTGATGTCTACAGAATAATGAACGACACACAACAAAAAGAAACACTAATCTCGCATAAAGTGCCTGGCAGGCCATGGGCAAAGTGGGTACAGACTTGTTTGTGTTTGAGAATAAAATAAGGACTATCTCATCACTGTAGATTATTTTTCAAACTTTTGGGAAATAGATGGTCTGGCAGACACCAAATCAAACACAGTTATAAATAAACTGAAGGCTCATTTTGCCTGGCGAGGTATTCCAGACACAGTGATCTCAGACAACGGCACACAATTTGCATTCCAGGACTTCCAAAAATTCAGCAAACTGAATGGGTTTCAGCATGTGACTTCATCACCTAGCTACCCACAGAGTAATAGCAAAGCCGAGTCGGCTGTCAAGACAACAGAAAGACTTTTGATCAAAGCCAAAGCAGATGGACAAGATCCTTATCATGCACTCCTAGACCACCGCAACACACCGTCACAGGGCCTGGATAGCTGTCCAGCACAGCTCAGTCGTCATACCAAAATGCTGTTGCCAACGAAAGCAACCCTTCTAACGCCAAAAGTTGTTCAAGTTAGTCAGAAGCTGAAAAACATGAAGAAAAAACACCAATGTCAGAAGAAGTACTACAACAGATCATCTAAAGACCTGCATATGCTTGCCACAGGTGACTGTGTGAGAATAGTGCAATTCCCGCCCCACACTGTCTAGACAGTCTTGTAAAGTTTTTTTTTTTTAGTTTTTTTTCATTGAAATTTTACAAAGATTTGAAAAGTAGACAGTAGAATCAAGAGTAGGTAAATATCTAAAATCTCACATGGACAGTATTAAGTCATCATGCTATTTCTCCAGCTGATTAAAATACACAAGTTAAAACTGTTCAAAGACCGCATGACTTGCAATTAAGGTGGTTGCTATAAAAGGAGGCTGGGAGATGAGTGATCCAAGGTTTTTTATCTTTTTGAGAAAAAAAAACCTTCACAGGTTTAAAAAGAGCTTTCCAGAGATGAAAAAGGGGGTGTGTAGAACAGAGTTCATAGTGGATAAAAGAAGCGTGTATTTTGAGTGTTATTCAGAATAATGTATTTTATTATTTATACAATGGGACCAAATTTTCTGTCACCTCTATAAACTCTCGTAACATAACAAAGGACGTGTAATGTATTGCTCCATTTTTATTCAGCTGCCTTAGAACTACAGGTGTCATTTAACCAAGGCTTGCACTTTGGTTTAGACCTAACAATCATAAATGGAGCAACCACATCAACAATCTTTTGACATTGATGATAGAAGTTAATGTCATTCTCTTCAATATAAAATTTATTGGGAGACTATAGTATCTCAATAAAAGCAGCAGTAGGTTATTGAACTGCTGATGTATCAAAATCGGGGGTAAAAATCACAAAAATGAAAAAAGGTTTGAAGATCCAGGGTATGACAATGTTCTTCCTTTGGACCAGACACAGAATGAACAAGATTAGAAGAGTCTAAAATCTTAAGAAAATCTTTGACCAATGGCTTCCTTGAAGAACATAAAAATGTAAAAACCCTTGCCTCCCCTAAATATAATTATACTTTGGCATAAACCTAGCCAAAAGCTCAGAAAAACCCTTAATAAAATCCTTGGTATATTTTGAAGGTCTGTAGGCAACTTCAAAAACAGTGGGGAGGGTGCGATCCAACTCAAAAATCCATTACTCAAAGTTTGAGTAACAGTGTGGCATAAGTTGGATGGTAGATAAGTAAGTAGTTTAAGAGAGTCTTATTAGCTAGTTATATAGCATCAAAGCATAGCCATTCTTGTAGGTAAAGAAGTCTAAAAAAAATAAGACAGATGCATCTAAACCACAGGTCGTAAGTTTATCCCATGACTCCTTCTGCTAGCTGTGAGCGGGACCACTGTGGACACACATGCCGAGTAAACAAAGTAATGGAAAAACAAGTCTGACACTGTTTTATTCTACTTCATTTATGTTATCTTTATTCATCCATCCATAATACAACCCACTTATCCATGGTGGTTCTGCTGGTGCCTATCTCCAGCGCACATCGGGCAAGGGTACACCCTTGACAGGTCACAGGTCCATTGCATGGAAACACAGGGATAGACAGGAAATACAACCACTGACGCACACACCTAAGGACAATTTAGAGTACCCAATAAGCCTGACAGTCAAAATCAAGTTTTGGACTGTGGGATGACACCAGAGTACCAGTAGAGAACCCACACATGCACAAGGAGAAAATGTAAACTCCTTGCAGAAAGACCCAAGGGGGAATTAAACCAAGAGCCAGAACCATAATGCCGCCAACTGCACCACTGTGCAGCCCTGGTTACCTTTATAGAATATACTATTATTTTGACCTCCTACAGTCCGAGGTAAAATGAATGTTGCATGTATGTTGTATGTTGCATTGATAAATCAACAATTTTGAACCTTAGATTCAGACAGCTTTCTTGTTAAATAAAGAGTAAAACAGTTGGGACAAATGGAATGAGAAATGGAAAAAAAGAAACTTAAAGTGTTGGAAGTTTTAAGAAAGACTTCTTCTGTGGTATCCTGGTGTGAATTTGCCAGAAACATTTGTCAGAAGTAATAGCTTTGTCAGTTATGTCATTGACTCGCCATGGGAGACAGTCAAGGAGAGATTACATTTTTGGGTACTTTATCATTACAATCTGAGAACTGCTGACTTGAATATTATCTCTCAATAGGAAAGAATGTTCCCAAACCCACCCACAGAGTTAGCTATGAATATTTCAACAAAAAAAAGGGATGAGACACAGAAGAAACCAAACAATTATTTGGTGCACACAGACACAATACATTTTTGAAATCACAGTCGCCAACTGACATAAACACACCGGGATGTTGAAGTTTTCGAAGTACATGTGTTTTCTTAGTCTTTCTGTTAAATAATTTTTAATGATCCATCTCCTGTTGAGCGTTGTTATTTCATGATGAAAGATGATTTTTAAAGACACATTGCAATGTTAAAAGATAACAGTAAAAATAGATTTCATGATATTGTACAAAATTTATCAGAATATATTTATACATTCATCCACACCGGAGTCAAACAATCCTGATGCAATTCTCAAAGTTTCTATGATAATTGCCAGTTGCAAGCTAATCAGATCACAGGATTCCTACATGTGCTCAGAGTTGCATTTCCTGTCCTATTCATAGTTCATATTTTGATACTTTAAATCCGATTTTATGCTGTTTATATTTTCCCCTAGTGGGCTCTATTAAAACAGCAAATAATACAATATCTATACATCCACAGAAATGGGAGGACCCTTGTAACCTTGTAAGCTATTAAACATAAAACCAGATATATTTGTGAACCTTAGCTTCCCTCATAAACACTTAGCTCACCGGAAAGCACTGAAACTCTGTTAAAGCCCCACATCATGCATTTTGTGTTTACTTTATAAAATTTGTCATACACATTGGTTGTTGTATAAAACAATGCAATTATATAAAAGTCATTGTATTGATTGTACAGCAGGGTTTAACATATCTCATTTAGTTTACTTTTGTTTCTTTAATCACCAGGTACTTTTCCTCACAGAACATTTAAAACTCCCACTATGGGTCAAAGTTGTGAGTTAAACCTAGCCCCAATAAAAAGGTAATTGTTGTTTTCACCTTTTTAAGTACATTTTTTGGAATCATTGAACTGAAATAGCCAGTTTCTGAAGAAGTGAGGCTTTTGTTATAAGCTTGCACAGCTAAGCTGCTGGTTTCTTTATCTCAGAAGCCTGAAATTTTTTTTAAAATGTTAAACAATAACCAACCTTAGTCCTACGGTCACACTTACAAACCCATTAACAGTTCACAAAGAACTGCTTTTCATGTTTACATTTGTTTGACAAATTTTAATGCTTGTGTCATGCAGTCTCTGTCTATTAAAAAGTTGTGTTTGAAGTTTCTTATATAGACCAACCACTGCTCTTCTTGTGCAGAACCATTGTTGCCTTAGTGTTTGTCAGTCCTTCCAAAAGAAGCAGCTTTTGTAATAGCAATTATCGAAAAGGTTTTCTTGCTACTGAGGACAAAACCGGATGTAAATGGAAAAATATATATTTTTAACTTGGGTGTAAAATATGAAATAGCAGTCAAACATCAGGTTTCCAAATGTTTTCAACACATCAAGCCTTTCTCCATTAACAAGTACACATGATTTTCCCTACTCTGTGGTGGAAAAAAAACAAATCTGCGAGATTCTAAAAGTGTGAATTCAAATGCATAGAACACAAGAAAAAAAAGCAAACTTAATGCCAGCTTAAAAGTATTTCTCAAATCATGAAGGCCAGCAATCATGTAAGGGGTTATCCTGATATGTTTTTATTTCAATTTGTTATTTTTCGTGGATTTTGCCATCTTCGAAGGACTGTACGCCTGTTGGCTTGCAGATGTATTCCTACGTTGTGGGGTTTCTTTGGCTGCTACATAATTCATCCAAACATTGTGCTCTTGTGAGAGTTTGCACTATACAATTTGGAGTATTCTGTTTTGTTATAGCCTGTCAGCAAGACTTTTCTGCGCATGAGAAAGTGAAATGTCTTTTCTTTTATTATCAAAAGCAAATAGCCATGTGTTTCTCATACTGTTGGCGGATAACCAATAACAAAAGTAGATTAACAGCCAATAAGGCCTGTTATACTAACCAGCTGTGACACCATGAAGAGGCACAGAAACATGCAGAATTTAAATTAAATGTAAGCTTAAAAAAAGAAGAACAACCCCCCCTCCCAAAAAATAAATGAAAAACACACTGTTTTCTCGTAAATTGGATGTTTTTTCACTTTTTTACTGCTTTTTCAACTTCTTCCTACTTTTCCTAACCCTGAATCAGCACTTAACCCCACGACATGTCTTACATTTCGAAAGCACAAGGATTTTGACTTGTTTTAATATGGATGCACTATATATGGGTATGAATGTCAGTATAAGCAAAACATAGTAAATGAAACTAGGCCGATATAACCAACCAGTATTTATTTTCATTTTGTTGACGTTTGTGTTTCTGGAAGAGAGCGACTAGGTAACACGGTAGTTTTTTGGACATGTGACAGTGATAGTAATGGTATGGATGGCAGGATTGTGGTGTGGCGTGTTTACAAGAAGCAGACTGGCAGTGCCAGTGGTGTGATAATTTTTTCAAGGTTGTCAAAAGAAAACAAAGGTATTTATAATATCAGTAAATATTGATTATTACCCACAACTGCAGAATTAATATTAGCTATGAAACAAAATTTTCTGATTGTGGCATATTTGTGACTCACAAGAGCTCAGGAGGGCAAGACGAGAGCTGACTGCTGGAATCAAGGGGGCAACAGCTGCATATGCTCCGAAATTCCAGGGACACTTCTCTTTCCCAGGATCCACAGAGCATGTGGAAGGGCCTCAAGTGCATTACGGACTAAAAAGCCAAAGCTGCACGATACCCCAAAGACCCATCCCTGCCTGCAGCTCTCAACAACGTCTACGGCAGTTTTGAGAATCTGCAGTACAGATTCAAACTCTTAATAGAAGGAAAGACCCTCAGTGTGACTCCAGCAGAAGTAAGGAGGATGCTGAGGAGGATCAACCCCAGGAAAGCTGCTGGCCTGGACAACATCCCAGGACGGGTCCTGAGAGACTGCGCCAATAAGCTCTTAAACATTCTGGCAGACATTTTCAATACCTCCCTCAGCCAGGCAGTTTTCCCGACTTGCATGAAAACCGCTTCCATCATCCCGATCCCCAGGACCTCGGCAGTGACAGGTCTGAATGACTATGGGCCAGTAGCCATTATACCGATAGTCAAAAAATGCTTCGTAAGACTAGTTCAGACCCACATCAAAGCGGACATCAACGCCACTGTGGATCCACACCAATACGCTTACAGGGAAAATCGATCAACAGAGGATGCAATCTCCTCTGTGGTCCACACCACCCTCAACCACCAGAGGAGAACTGATTCCTATGTCAGATGCTCAACCACCAGAGGAGAACTGATTCCTATGTCAGATGCTCTTTGTGGACTTCATTTCCGCCTTCATCACAATGATTCCTCAGACCCTGATTAATAAACTCACCACCCTTGGATTGAGCTCTTGCCTTTGCAACTGGTTCCTGGACTTCTTTATCAACAGGCCGCAGTATATTAAGATTCACAACATCTCCTCCCCCGGCATAATCCTCAGCAATGTGTGTTGAGCCCCCTCCTGTTCACACTGCTCATATATGACTGCTCAGCTATCCATCCAGGCTGTCATATTGTAAAGTTTTAGGACGACACAGCAGTGGGGGGATGCATCTCTAACGGTGATGAATCCAGCGAAAGACAGTAGGTGAAACACCTGGAGGGGTGGTGCAGAGAGAACAACCTCTGCATCAATGTAAAAAAGACCAAGGAAATGATTGTGCACATTGGAGAAACCACAGTGGAAGTGATAAGCAGCTACAAATACTCAGGTGTACACCTGAGCAACAACCTCATCTGGAGCAACAACACTTCCACCGTGGTCAGAAAGGCACACCAGCGGCTCTACTTCCTCAGGAAGTTTAAACAAGCTGGGCTTGGGAGCTGAGTCCTCACCTCCTTCTACAGATGTGTGGTGGAGAGCATCTTTTACTCCAGCATCAATGTGTGGCACGGTAGCTGCTCTGCTGCAGACAGGAAAGCCCTGCAGAGTGATGAAGGCTGCACAGAGAACTACTGGAGTCAGCCTCCCCACCATCAAAAAAGACATTTACACCTCCAGATGCAGAAAAAGGGCTACCTGCATCGGGAAGGATCCCACGCACCCATCACACTTACTTTTTGTACCACTCCCCTCAGGCAGGAGGCTGTGAAGCATAAAGTGTAAGAGACCCAGACTAAGAAATGGCTTCATTCCAGAAGCTGTAAGACTCTCAAACTCCAAATAAACAACCACTGCACCAACACTTACATGGATAATACAGACACCTTACCCACACTGAGTAACTTTCAATCTAGACACTTTAATATTTTGTTGCTAGTTCCGCGCTGTCCTGCACATATATGTTGTGAATTTATCTTTTTTTTGCTGTATTTTTTTATCTTATTTTAATTTTCTATTTTTTCTATTTTTTTTGAGTGACACTGACCGTGACAGTTTAATTTTGTTCATACTCATGTATTACATGTGATGGAATGACAATAAAATCTCATTAAATCCTTGAATTCTTACATTTAAATAAACCATATCTTTTTTTTAAACAAAACACTAATTTGACCATTGCAAGCTGACTTAAGTATTTACATTTTAACACTTGCTGGTTCTGACAAACTGCTAAAGTCAAACTTTGGATTCTGATGAAAACATTGTAGGTCCATAGCTGTGCTATTTTAGCTTATAACAATGCAAAAGTTACGTTTTTGTCTGAAGAGACCTTTAAATCTGCAACAGGTTCAATTGAAAAGGATTCATGCATCATACCTGCTCTTTCGTGTCTATTCTTAACTTCCACTTAAAACTTGAAGAGAAAGAAAAGAGAAGGGTTTGTTTCTGTTGCAAATGGTCAGTATATAAAAAAAATCATACAGTCAAAGCCACAAATTTACATGCAGTATAGAAGTTTTTTCCCACTGTGTGACACTGATTTAAACTAAGCTTTTCCATTTAGGTCAGCTAGAATTACAATTCTCTTTTCAATAGCTAAATGGAAGGTAATGAGCAGGATAATGTATATGTTTTTTTAACTTTGTGTAAATGTCTTAGTGAACTTTGAGTAAGTCTTCAATTTCTCAACTAAGATGTTCAAAATATTGTTTTTCATTTATTATACCACCTCTGTTGTGACTTTATAGTATGGTGCCACCACCCTTATACTGCAAAAATCTTCATTTTCATTTTGTTCTGTAAAAATAAAAGATAAAATTAAGAACCAGCTAAACAAATTAAATAAAGCAGTGAAAAGTGCAGTGAACATTCCTAACAGCAATGCCACACTAAGTCTGGCGAATTGGTCTAATGGGGTTACAGAATTTGATTGTGTCATGCATGGACGAAATTTTGATTTCAAAGGTGGGGGGGACGAGTATTTTATAACTCTTTGAACTCGCCAATAGGTGGTCACGTGGTTCATGTAGCTTCGAAATGGTCCAAAGATCTAAGCCTAGTAAGTCAGTTTAAACTGCTTCTGGTGCTAAAACGACTTATTTCAGTTTCCCCCACAAGTTTACTTACCTAACATGAGAGTATGGCCACAGTGTTTCATAACGTAGAAAAAAGTTAACAGAAGTAAAAACACCCATTATAAAAAGGAAAATATGTTGCCGTATAGGTTTTGATTGAAGACCAGGGATGAATGCTTAACTTTTGTCGAAGACAATTATTACAATTTTTGCTTTCATGCGAACTTAATTGATTGTGCTTGTAGTCTGAGAACTGATTAAAATATTCAATTAATTGAAACCGTTTCTCGTTGAAATCAGATTACATGACAAAATAACTCAATTGTGCAAAAATAAATGACCAAAGTATTTATTGTAAAATATGTAAAATGCAAAAAAAGAAGTAAAATGCAAAACAAACTTTAATAAAGAACCACTTTTACAACTATTTACTACGTCTACTATACTATTTCTATAACTATTTACATATATATATATATATATATAAATGCGCATATACACACAAACACACACACACACAGACACACACACAGACCCACACACTCCCCGCGATGTAGTCCGTGTGCTGCAAGTTCTCCAGCGCCATGTAGAACAGGTAGCGGCGCCTAAGGCGCGCCACGCTGCCGCCCCCGCGCCACAAAGGCCTCGGTCGAACACGTCCACGCAGACCAGCTGCCGCAGCTGCTGGTAGAAGCCCAGGGTGTGACTGGCCGAAAAAAAATTAAAAATTATTTAAGTTCAGAATGTAAGTTGTGATGGAAATGTTTAAACACTGAATCAGACCAACCCGTCAAAACCCGCCAAGCTTGTAATGACCTAGCGGCAGCTAAAATACAACTAAGTTCAGTTAAGTTAAGTTAGCAAGTTAAAAGGTTTAATTAACAAAAACTCGCAATATAAAATATTACTGTGACACGGAACAGTCAGCTAACACTTCACAACACCAAGAGAAAGTTGTACTTTTATCAACTTACCGTAGAAAACACTTCCGAAAACACAGAAAATGCACAATGTCCAATGCTGGAACTGCTGGTGTTTGGAGCTATTAGCAGCTCCATGATTATCTCTATGGAAGTCAATGGGAGTGTCCGAACTCTCTCTCTCTCTCTATGGTGCTGATTGTAACTTTAGCTTCTAATGAGTGACAGTGGAGACAGCCAATCACACAAGAGATCCAAACAACAGAGAGTCAATCAAGTGCTGGTGGGCGGTCTAAACTCAGAAGCAGGCTTCAGCTTGAGGCTTGTCCTAGTGCTGGTCCTAGTGCTGACAATTTCGGTGGAGTGTAGCGGAACATTGTTTTTGAACAGTAAAAAGTGCAGGGGACCAAATCGGACATTTGAAAAAGTGCAGGGGACATGTCCCCTGTGCCCCCACCCCAAAAAAACCCAATTACGTCCGTGGTTTCATATAATGTAAAGTGAATCAGTAAAACATATATATATATAAATAAACAAGCCTGAAGATGTCAAGGTAAGACTACAGAAGGGATTGTGTGACTGTTTTTCTTTGATTTGGTCAACAGTTCAACAGCAATGTTTTACGATTATTGGTTTTACTTTTAAAAACTTCAAGATACAAGATTTAGGTGTCTTTTTTATAAAGTATATGACCTCATAATAGTGTTTAAATATATGGTATTTCTCTTTTCACTTCATATGCAGTTTGAATGTTTATAACAAACAACAAAATAGTATTGTATTAGTAATGTCCCTTTCTTCAGTCACATTTTAAATCAGATTAAAAGTTGCATGTTCGCTAAAAATGTGGTGTATGATGTAAGAGTGCATTCCATGTGCTTACAAAATGATTAATTGATCATTAAGCACAATTTCTTTAAGTTATCCACAGTCTAGTCCAGAGTATAGCTACACCTTTCCTAGTCTCTGTAAAGAAATAGTCAAATTCTAATTCAGTGCTTGTTCACTTACCATTACAAATTAACTGTACTAACTTCAAGCATGGGCAGTATATATTATATGACACAGTACAACCATTCCTACACATGGTTACCAACATAAATAAAGGTTTTTAGTTCAGAAAAACCACTGAGGAAAAAAGTAATGCACTGTAAGCTTTTTTTAAGTCTGTGATGTATGTTACCTATAACCTACAGTAATGAGGAATTATGCCAATTGAGGACATGGTAGGTCGAGCAGTCAGTGACTGCTGTACCTATTCATCAGCTCGACATAGCTCCTGGAATGTAGCATAGTAGGAGCCTAAGCTGCTAGATCAGACATCTGTTGAACTATTACAGTTTTTGTGTTCTGCCTAAAACCAGGCTTTTTCATCAAAAATTAGAAGTTGGCATACACATTTTAAATTAATGCTTTTTTGTGGCATCACAGTTTGTATTAGGTACAACAATAAATACTTAAATTATAGTAATTAATTATAGCACATGTGATTATGTTAAATTACTGATATTTTAATTCTATATTTTGATTTAAATTGAACACCAGACTATGTTTTTGTGTTTAATCTTTAAAGAGATTATTACATTTTTTGCAGACAGTGTTACCATTAGTTGCATCAATTACATCTTCAATAAAAATGTTCCTACATAATTTTGCAGGAATATGTATGTGTGTGTTATTTTTGTGACGTTATGACAATTAATATTATTGTGATACAAATCACATTTGCATTTGAACACTGCAAGTTAACCACTAAAGTTTATCATCCAACATAAGCCACTACTATAGTGTGTACTATAGAGTGTTCTCAAGAATTATGCTGAAGCCATTGTCTTTTTGTGGTAAGGTTCTGACTTTAATGTAGGCTATCACAAAATCAATGGAAGATCAATATAAATAGATACTTGGAATATATACAGAGAAACGTACGCATCATATTTGTTAGATCTGTGCGTAGTGATTGCTTCTAATTTTTCTTCAGAATAGTATTTGAGAACACATAATAGGACCAAGCCTGTTCTATATATTATGTTGCATTAAAACAGGGTATATTAGTCTAACTAGCAAACGAGCATTGCAAGTTATTAGCAAATTCATTGTAATTTGCATTATCCTCCTTTACGGGTTTGAAATATTTTGCATACAATGTTATACTGCACAGGAACAAAAAAAAAAACAGAAAAATTGTTTCATGCATGTTATTATTATTTTGATTTGGTAGTTTAACTACTTTTTACTCAAGATAACAGTGTAGTTCCAAGAAACTATAGCTGGACTTTAAGTAGAGAAATGGTTTTCAGTTTTTAGTCATTTTCATCAAGTGACAACACTCTGCTGTCTGACAGTGGAAGGGTAGGCAGTTGCTTGTGTTTAAAGGCTAAGTTTAAAACAAAAATATAAACAAACTCATGTTATGTGTGCCAAATAGTAACATAAGAGAAAAATATAAAGGAATCTTGTCCTAGTGTCAGTTGTAAAATTTAGAGATGCACAACTTTTGGTTTGAAGTACATTATGACTTTACCATGTTTGTGAATAATATATTGCTATTGACCTCATGAGCACTGCTGTACAGTAGTGTAAGTGCTACAATTTCGTTGTAGAGTGACAGCAGGCTGTTGACATTAAAATGATTTGCACCAAAAATAATTTTCCCCAGTTGTGTCTATTTGCAGGAAATTGTAATTTTATTGAAATAAATATTTACATTTGGCAAAAACTGTAAAATTGAAAAATGTTAATTCAGAAATTATAATATATCTAATCTGATACATCTAATCCTGGCCTGATTACCATCTCTTGTTTTCATTTACTCCTTGTACCAGACATTAGGTAAAAAGTAGGACTGATTAAGCTAGTTCAAACAACCCTGCTACCTAGCTAAGTTGGTAAACACAGTATGTTGCAATAGTACGTTGACTCAAGGTAATGGTCACCTTGCTTTCTGAAACCAAATACCAACGGTTTAGACAAATTTAACCGTGATCTTTGAGTTTACAGTAACCCCACATTCTGAAATTAGTTCCTGTTTGCTTTTGTTTTGCTTTAGTTTGTTTGCTTAGTGCAAGGCATATACTTTGCCTTTGCTTTGCGTGCACTTTGTATTGACAGGATTGGAATAAAAAAAAAAAAAAAAATTCTCCTACAAGACTTTAAGTATACATATTTGTTGGTATAGAGTTAAAAGATTAAACTCTTGAGCTAATATAAGTATGTATTAACCTGTGGCAAGGAGTTGAATTTATGTACCAATGTTTAGTGTTTTTAGTCTTATTTATTAATTTATATTCTTGCAACTCTTTTAGAAAAATAAGCATTTGTGTTTTTATTATCATTTGTAGCCTTTTCTGACATCAAAACTAGAACTCTTAGAGTAAAAATGTTGCAAAGATAGTTTTCCTCTTTTTTAAGTGTTATGTTTAACGGCATTGACAAAGAAACCAAAACCTTTTAGTTCTTCCCTAGATTTTCTATTAATGTTTGAAACAGAAAATCAATCAGAAGCAGGATTTCGATATGGTCACCTTTTATTTCACCTACCCTGAGTTTGGGCAAGGGCAGGTATTTCAGGAGAGTCATACTTCTTTCTGTCTTCTCCACTAATGAGACAAATGAGAAGACTCTGCTGCTGCTTGACCATGCATGCTTAAGTAGCTGGCAACAGAAGGAAGAGGTAGCAGTCTTTAAAAATGACACTTCCCTGCTTAATACCATTCCTCTGATAGGTTCTTGCTACCGTGTAACTGGCTATTTCCATTTAGGGGAGAGAAATAAGATTAAAGGCTCAAATACTAAAAAAGCAAAACAATTTCCAGTTCAAATTGTTTTCAGGATGTTCCCACATCTGCAAGCTAATAGGATTATTTTTTTTTTTTAGAAATAGTGCGTCTGAGTTCTGGAAAAATAGCAAGGTCATGACTCTTTACCAGCTGTGCTATAGTGGTTAAAGAAAACCTGGAATTGTTTTTGCTCTCCTTGGTTAACAATGAATAATAGGCAATTTAAGCTTTCCAAAGAGATTTCTTGTCTATTATTATCTTACCTGACCAAATAAATTTCCTCTAAATTCAGATTACACCACCTCTTTCTCAGCTTTTCAAAAGTTTGTTTTAAAGTAAACAGCATTTAACCACACCGTAAACCCGAATAAGTAAGCAGGACTTAAAAAAAGTAAGGCAATTACTTGCCACACTTTTTTTGAGTTCATAAACTAAAAGATTTGAGTATATCACTACATATATATTTTGAGATCCTGTTAAGCGTAATTTTAAATTATCATTAAATTATATTTACTAATTAAGCCCACTCAAAAATGTTATGTTTCTGCTACTCAGAATATTTTATTCATCTGTCTTAAGAAGACTTAATACAAACCGGATTCCAAATAATTGGGACACTAAACAAATTGTGAGGTGCCAACATCTAATATTTTATTCAGAATAGAACACAAATCACAGATCAAAGGTTTAAACTGAGAGAATGTATCATGTTAAGGGAAAAATATGTTGTTTCAAACTTTCATGGCGTCAACAAATCCCCAAAAAGTTGGGACATGGCCATTTTTTACCAATGTGTGTCATCCCACCTTCTTGTTTCAACACTCAACAGACGTCTGGGGACAGAGGAGACCAGTTTCTTAAGTATAGAAATAGGAATGCTATCCCATTCATGTCTAATACAGGCCTCCAACTGTCTTGGGCCTTCTTTGTCGCACCTTCCTCTTTATGATGCGCCAAATGTTCTCTATAGGTGAAAGATCTGGACTGCAGGCTGGCCATTTCAGTACCTGGATCCTTCTCCTACGTAGCCATTATGTTGTGATTGCTTCAGAATGTGGTCTGGCATTATCTTGTTGAAAATATACAGGGTCTTCCCTGAAAAAGATGACGTCCAGATGGGAGCATATGTTGTTCTAGAACCTGAACCTAGTGCCTTTCCAGACATGCATGCTGCCCATACCATCAGTGATGCAGGCTTCTGAACAGAGCGTTGATAACAACTTGGGTTATCCTTGTCCTCTCTGGTCCGGATGACATGGCGTCCCAGTGTTCCATGAAGAACTTAAAATCATGACTCATCTGACCAAAGAACAGTCTTCCATTTTGCCGCACTCCATTTTAAAAGACCCCTGGCCCAGTGCAAACGTCTGAGCTTGTGGAGCTTGCCTAGAAATGGCTTCCTCTTTGCACTGTAGAGTTTCAGCTGGCAATGGCGGATGGCACGGTGGATTGCGTTCACTGACAATACTTTCTGGAAGTATTCCTGAGCCCATTCTGTTATTTCCTTGACAGTGGCATTCCTGTTTGAGGTTCAGTGACCTTTAAGGGCCCGGAGATCACAAGCAACCAGTAGAGTTTTACGGCCTTGACCCTTACGCACAGCAATTGTTCCAGATTCTCTGAATCTTTTGATGATGTTATGCATGGTTGATGATGATAACTTAAAAGTCTTTGCTATTTTACGCTGGGATACACCATTCGGGTATTGTTGCGCTATCTTTCTGCGCAACAATGGTGGAAATGGTGATCCTCTTACCATCTTGGCTTCAGAGAGACACTGACACTCTGAGAAGCACTTTTTATACCCAATCATGTTGTCAATTGACCTAATTAGGCAAGGCAAGGCAAGGCAAGTTTATTTGTATAGCTCATTTTCGTGTACAAGACAATTCAAAGTGCTTTACATAGGAAAAAATATCAGAAAATGAAACAATAAAATCAGCTTTGAATTTAAAAGAAATAAAATTTAAAATAAAATAATAATAATAGTAATAATATTCTCAGTTGCTATATGCAAAGTTAAATAAGGCGGTTTTCATTCTGGATTTAAACAACAGCAGAGTTGAAACCTCTCTCACCTCTTCAGGAAGACTGTTCCAGATTTTAGGAGCATAAAACTGGAATAAAGCCTCCCCTTGTTTGGTCCGTACTCTGGGCATCAGCAGGAGGCCACAACCTGAGGTTCTCAGAGTCCCGGCTGGTTCATATGGCTCTAACATGTCAGATATGTACTTTGGGGGTAAACCATGAAGAGACTCGTACACAAGCAAGGCTGTTTTAAAGTCTATTCTTTGAGTGACAGGAAGCCAGTGCAGAGACTTGAGCACTGGAGTAATGTGGCCACATTTCCTGGTTTTGGTCAGAACTCGAGCAGCAGCATTCTGGATGTTCTGAAGCTGTCTTAAGGCCCATTTAGAAAGCCAAGTGAGCAGGCCGTTACAGTAGTCTAACCTGCTAGAGATAAAAGCATGGATAAGTCTTTCTAGGTCGGGTTTACAAACTATTCCTCTGACTCTGGCAATGTTTTTAAGATGGTAAAAGGCTGCTGACGTTACTGATTTAATGTGGCTGTTGAAGTTCAGGTCAGAATCGAGTATTACCCCAAGATTTTTGACCTGATGTTTAGGTTCCAGAGAGAGCGTAAGAAGGTAACTGATGACACTTTCTCTTTGTTTCTGTGGGCCACAGACAATGATTTCCGTTTTGTCTGAGTTTAAGTGGAGGAAGTTGTTCTGCATCCACAGACTGATCTATTCAATACAGTCACATGATAAATCAAGAGGCCCATGTTCTCCTGCTGTCAGCGACACATAGATCTGAGTGTCATCAGCATAGTTGTAGTAGGACACATCATGGCTGCGTATTAGCTGGCCCAGTGGAAGCATGTACAGATTGAATAAAAGGGGTCCCAGGATCGACCCCTGGGAAACCCCACAGATAACACCCATTCGGTCGGAGACGCAGTTCCCAATTTGAACAAAGTAAAACCTGTCCTCAAGGTAGGACTTAAACCAGTTTAGAGCCGTACCAGTGATTCCCACCCAGTCTTTTAACCTCTGTAATAAAATCACATGGTCAACTGTATCAAAGGCGGTGGTCAGGTCCAGCAGAACTAGGACAGAGACTTTGCCTGCATCTGAGTTTAGGCGGATGCCATTTGTCACCTTGATCAGTGCTGTCTCAGTGCTGTGGTGGGGTCTAAAGCCTGACTGGAAAGCATCAAACACAATGTTAGACAGGAGAAAGTCACTCAGCTGTTGGTATACAACTTTTTCCAGCACTTTTCCTAAGAATGGCAGGTTTGATATGGGCCGGTAGTTGTTCAGTACTGTGGCATCCAGACTGCTCTTCTTTAAGAGAGGCTTAATGACAGCAGTTTTCAAGGCCTTTGGGAATATTCCAGTCTGAAGTGAGATATTGACTAACTGAGCGAGTTGTGGCAGCAAAATGCTCAGCACAGACTTTAGGAATCTAGTGGGTAACTCATCCACCCATCAATAAAACAGTTCCTTGGAGGTTTGTACATGGTAATACAAAGAATGGATGATTGTTTTGTATCCATTTTGAATGATACATACTCAAATTATGAAAAAAACCCAAATGCTAATTTATGGATGGGCACAAACCGCCCCACCCCTCTGGTTTTGACGTTTTTCAGATAAATAATTGAAGTGAGGTGGACTAGCTTCAATCAGGACTGTATCAGCTGTGTTTTTATCAAGCCATGTCTTGGTTAAAAACATCAAATTAAGGATATAGGATGATATCAAATCATTAATTAGAAAGATTTTCCCTGCCAAAGATCTGACATTTAGTACAGTGAGTATCAGCGTGTTATTGTTGTTTGCTGACTGTGGCTGACGAGTAGTGAACACAAGATTTGAGATGCGTACAGACTGTTTTGATGGTTTACTAATCATTTTCTGTTATGTATTACTACAGGGATGAAGGAAGGTACTTCCACATCGGGCCCCGGCTTATCCTGGAATGAGGCATTGGTACATGCAGTACTACTGCCTGGACCAGATGCATATCATTCATCTAGCAGTTGTTACAAATGACTCACTTGCAGGACTCTCTGTACACTGGAGATGGAGTTGACATAAGGAGTGTGTGTTGGGGGAGGAGTTGGACGACAGGATAGGATAGGACTGGGGCATGGGGTCATCCTGGTGGCAACACTAACCAGCTCCTTCATGTGTTCTGTAAAATCCAGAAGAGGAAGAGAGAGGGTCCTCATTCCTGCCTTTTAGTGGAGGCGGTATCTCAGAGAGCTCCAGGAGGACGTCATCTGGAGGCGTAGGTGGGGGCTTGGGTGCCGCCATCTCCGGGTAATCTCTGGGCTGCGTCACATCATTATCCTTATCTTCATGTTTTCGCTTAATTTTGTCCTCGGCCGCTGGAGCAGAATGGGAGCTCAAAACATATAATAGATTAGCTGTAAACAGCCTGACTCCAGATCTATTGAGCCAGAGACCATCTGCCTTAAAATATTGTCTGCGGTCCCAGAAAAAACTGAAATTGTTAATATAACTAAAGGTGTAAGTGGCACACACACCTGACAGCCATTTGTTTAGGCTGAACAGCCTGCTGAACCTCTCATCTCCTCTCATTGGTGGTAGAGGGCCACTGATGAATACGTCAGAATCCAAATTATTAACTGTATCTAATAGCTTATTGAAGTCCTGTTTCATTACCTCAGACTGCCGTTTCACAGTGTCGTTAGATCCCAGGTGTAGAGCAAGGGTCTTTATCAGTTGGATGTTCAGCCAGAATTTCCACAATATTGTCTCTCACATCTGATACCATGTCCTTTGGAAAGTACAGTATTTTTGTATGTTTCCCACATACATTTCTTAAATCCTTCACTGCAGCATTACCAACAATCAGAGTCTCAGGACCAGGCATTAGCCTATTTGCGTTTTATTTTCTGATTTGCCTTTTCGGTTTACCTTGCTGTGTGAAGAGACTTAATCCTGGTGATCAAGTGGAGAGCTAGATTTCTGTAGTGGTGCAAATCTGTTCTGTAGTGAGATAGTTGTTTGAGGAGGAGGAAGCTTCATTTTTGGTTTTCCACTGACAGCTGTCCGAGTCTGTGTCCTGCAAACGACTGGAGTCGAGGAGTATTTTTTTTTTTCTTTCTTTCAAAATAAAATATAAATTCATGTTTGATCTATAAAGATTTCAGTAACTCTGAGTTATTTAGTTTAAGTAACAGGTACATGAAATGTAAAATGTTCATATTATTCAAACATTTCAAGTTAAATCAACTCAAAAAGAAGGAAATTGCTACTGGCACACCACATCTTTAAGTAAGTGCAACTTTTAAGAAAATTTTAAGTTCACACTACTAAACACAATTACTTATTTTGAACATTGGGGTTTACAGTGCAAGGTGTTCGCCTCCTATGATTGGTTACATTCTTTTTCAGAGGGGCAACTCATTATATTGTGCACAATAACAATATCAACTGGTAATAAAACCTATGCAAGGTGAATGTTTTAATTAGCAGATCTATGTTGTATTGGTATTTAGAGTTAGGGATTGTGTGGCTGAGTTTGTTTTGTTTTGTTTTGTTTTGTATTTGTCACAAAAAGGCAAGGCAAGGCACGTTTATTGGTATAGCACATTTTCGTGTACAAGACAATTCAAAGTAGGAAAAACAGAGCAGAAAATGAAACAATAAAATCAACTTTAAATGTAAACATAAATAAAATAATAATAATAGTAATAATAATAATATTCTCTATTCCTATATGCACAGATATATAAGGCTGTTTTCAGCCTGGATTTAAACATCGCCAGAGTTGAAACCTGTCTCACCTCTTCAGGAAGACTGTTCCAGATTTTAGGAGCATAAAACTTGAATGAAGCCTCCCCTTGTTTGGTCCTGACTCTGTGCATCAGCAGGAGGCCACTACCTGAGGTTCTCAGAGTCCCGGTTGGTTCATATGGCTCTAACATGCCAAGTACAGCATCCGCTAAGCTTAAAAACTAAGCTTTTTGGGTTGGTGAGATCTAACCCTTACAAAAAGATAGCTTGTAAAATCATTATGCATTTTTATTGTATTTAAATCATTAGGTAATTTTACAGAAAAGTAAAATAAATGATTATCGTCAGTTTCTTAATTTCCTCTCTAAGCAGTGCCTGTAGGGGATAACATCCTACCTGTCATTTCCTTAAGCGTAGGTCTAAGTGTTCAAGCAGTGTATGTGAAGCAAAAACATTCCCTCACTGTCTGTAACATTTGGTTACAGAGAGTTAATGAAAAAAGCTGCAAACCCACAAAACAAACATCTTGGAAAGAGAGACATTCTGAGTTGCTAAAAAGTCACTAATTATACAGATACAACTCACTGAAGAAGAATGTGTTGTGATCATTTGTTAGAATAAAAGTACCTTTTGAAAAGTAAGGCAGGTGTTAAACATTTTCACTAAGCCAATGTTCATGTATTACATTTCTATTTGTATTCATCTAAAAAATTAAAAAATGTGTTTTCTTTCTGAAAAAGAATCATGAAAACAAGAAGAAATCATTGAAATCAATCAGTTCTGTGAAAAAAGATACTCTGGGTTTGCAAACTCTGAATTCACAGACTGACACAGACTTTGCAACCTGAACAACTCTGTTGTCCTTAAAAATGAATGTAAGGCTTGCAAAGAAATTACTCTGTGTGAAGACTCTCAACAATGTGTTTATTTTTGTTAACAGAGTTGATGAAATACAAAGATTGTTCAGTAATACTCTTATTCACATAGATGTACTTGTATGTGCACAGGGAGGTGTCTAGACAATAAAGCTCTTCCCCCTCGCACACTTGTCGAGATATACACAGAATACATTTTAGATTAGATACCATGGTTGCAAAAAATGAGATAAAGCTTTGATGGGGTTGGTCAGACTAAACATCAGCATTTCCTTTTACCCTCATTTTTTTATTATTCCTGATGAAATATTTATGTCTGTGTTCATAAGTAACTCTATTTTTATCACAAAGAAATTTAATTTATGCTTTACCCATCTACTAGACTTTTACTAGAATTATTTTTTAAAGTTGTTTACCAAGTTGAAACTGCACACATAAATACATCATGCAGTAAGGTAAAGATGCGGCAAAAGTTGGGATGTTGAAAAAAGTGAATGATATGGATACAAATGGTAGCCAGCATCTTGTCAGCAGAAGGGAAAGATGGGTGATTACAAATAAGGGTATATAATAAGGGAATAAAAGTTGCATGCCATTTGTAAGTTAAACCAATCATTAACATAACTTGTAAGATATTTGGGGGAGGGGGGGTTATGGCCAATCAATAGTTTATGTTGCTATAACTTATTTTATCAAAGTTTCTTCAAATATTCATAGTAAATAACTTTAAAAAATAAAGATTAACATGCAAAAAAGGCCTGGGCTTAATTCTAAACTACCATCCAAAATGAGGCAAATAACTCTTTTTTTTTAATAGGGTTAAAAATAGACAAAGGATAATGGATATATATTGTTCTGCAATTTTCTTTAAAAAACAGAGTAATTTTTCATAAAGCCTGGTTGATTTACTACCAATTCTCTGAGATTTGCAGCGCATAAGGCAGAGGGGATAACTTAGTACAAAGCCGAATTTTTAATTTAGAAAATACTATTATGGCACAGTAAACTATCTGTTTCCTCCAAATTTACAGTTGGGATAAAAATTACACATTATGCCGTTACATAAGTTAATAATGTTCCCGTAACAAAAAAAACTACACAACTATGAAGCCATCCTACAAAATATTTCCAACAATAAAAAAAAAAAATGACACAAAAGCTATCTGTTGCTTTACATGCCATATGTTTTTCACTACAGTTTACTACTGTTAAGAATCACCTTTAGGAAAAAAAAATCTGTCTTTAAGAGGGGGAAGTCCCACTTTAGTTGGGTTTAAGGGGATTCTAGTAACAATTGACAACAAATTAAGCACACCATTCAAGAACCGCCTTCTATTTTTAACTCTCCCGCCTTCAGTATGTAATAAAATTACTTCCCCATGCTGCTCATAACTATTTAGGACACATGTGTTTTATTTCACAAAGAAGCTACATGAAATAACATTTTTACCTGATCTTATTGAAAATGTCAACTTACACCAGAAAAAGCCAGATTTCCATGGTAACTGTGGAGTTAGTGTCCTAAACTCTACGCACCAAGATTGTAATCTGAGTAAAAAAATTTAACCACAGATCCCACATTGACCATACAGCAATGACACCAACAAGCAATGTGAGTTGCAATTCCTCTTACATTTGTATTAATTGTATATTTTAGGGACTTCCTATTAGTCCACAATTAAATCGGGTTTTGTTTTGGAAATCAGTCCTTACTAACCTGAATAATTGTAAATCTTGTTTGGAGGGTTATTTTACAAAAATGAAGTCCAGCCATTTTTGACAAACTGTGTCATCTTTTAGAAGCATTAAAAGGGAGTTATTCTCCTTGGCATCCAAAAATAAATTTTCTTGATAAAGCCGTTTTTTTCTCCAAAAAGGTTTGCACTGAGAAGTAGTTTGTTGATTAGCTAAGTGAGGGTGCAGTTTCACCGTATGTGTTTGCTAAATGGTTGAGCTGTGTGAGAGATGCCGCTTTGTGAAGTGTAAGGCTGCCTGGGTATTGAAGCTTCAGAATGGATCTATGGATAAATAAGTGGCCTATTGTAGGGGTGAACATAGAAGCAAGCTCTGAATGACTGTCATAGAAAATTAAAATGGTAACTCTAACCAACAAAATAACAAATAAAATCAGAATCCATTTTTTTCAGTTTAGTAAAAAAAAAAAAAAAAAGGTTTTTAAGCATATTATATAACCTCTGCAGTTCTCCCTTGTTTCCATTTCCTTTTTACTGTGTCTGTGGTTTTACTAAGGTCATGTATGTATCTTTAAGTTCTTCCTATGGTGCTTTTTACCACATCTTTTTCCTTTTTGTTGATTGTTTTTATTTTTCAAATTTTCTGTTTCTTATTTATAACTTTACCTTATGCATATCTGCTTTAGTATACAATCTTAGTTTACCTTAAGAGAAGCTAAACCCCAAATCTAGTTTTAATCCAGATATACTTAAAAAAAAATCATTATGGTTGCTATATGTTTGTTATACTGAATATTATATAATTTCCTCGTAAACTAGTTTAATTATGCAATATTTAACTTAAAACCTTCCGTTTACATAAATTTTTGTTAAAAAAAAATCTGCTTTGAAAATGTTAAAATACTAAACAATTTAGACAGTTGATAACTTGCATAAATAAGTATTTTACAGATACCACTGGTTGTTTTACACTGTATAATATGTGAATTTGTATAGAAAGCTCATTTATAGGTAACAATTTTGGAGAAAAATACATGTTTAGATTCTGTGTGTGGAAAAAATAACGTGTGGGAATACAATTATTTTTTGTGCTATTCTGACTTGTGTGTTTTTGTACAATCCAAATATTCATGGTGTTGGAATTGCAAACGTGAACCACATCTGGATTGCAATGCCTGGAAGACACAAATTGCTGAAGGGACACACAGCTGGATTGCCTGTGGAATTGACACTGACGTCTGCTGGGTTTAATCCTGAATAAAGATGAACATTCCTTCCTGCAGCTGTGTGTCTGCTGTCCTACCACATTAGAGACTTTACAATAAACTCACAAACCAAACCTATCACCCAGCCATAGAGGTGAGTTGTATTAGTGCAATCACCATTTCTTTTAATTTTATTTGATTTTGGATGGTAACAGGGACCCTAAAATAATGATATAAACAAAATAAAACAGAATTCTGTCCATGTTTTTGATATGTCACCCAAAGAAAAACACGGTAATACATTTAAAATAACAGATTGAAAATATTGATATAAAGCACAATTATAACATCTACATTCAACTTTTACAGTGTCCAGTTTTTTTCATGTGTTTGGTTGTCTGTCCTCTGGAGTAGACCATCTGCTCTCTCCTATTTATTGCCTCTATCCCCAGTTGTATTGTATCCTTCTGGTGGTCTTCCACCCCCATGCCAAAGCAGACACCAATTAGAGAGTTATGCATTGGACTTTTCACTTCTGTCTAGCACTCATTATGTCATGTTCATTTAGAGTGAGCTTTACTGTCTTCCACTGTGAGTACTTTAAAGATTTCCAAACACCCAAAAACTCTCACAAATTAGTCTGGGATAATGGGAGCCACAAAAAGTGTGTGTGTGTATGTGTGGCTATGTATTTGATACATTGTGGACACCATTTTTAACAATTGGTCCCTATGAGCACAAATGCTGTTTTTGGGTTAGGGTTCATGTGTTTGACAATAGTGTAAATTGAGTTGGGGTTAGATTTAGGGTTAGGCATGTTAGGGGTTAGGTTTGGGGTTAGCATCAGGGTTAGGTTATAGAAATAAAGGACAAACTGGTGGAAAGCATTACAAAGTCCCTGCAACGATAGAGAAACACAATGTGACTGTGTGTGCGTGAATAAAGTGAAAAGAGCATTATAAGAAAAATCCTGTGTTCTGCTGTTACAAACTAATAGTCAAATGCCAGATCTGTACAAAAAAGTACTGTTCACTGTGTTATAAACAAACAATGCACTGTGCAATAACTGGGAAATCTGGGCAAAACCTACAACTCCACTGATACAGTATGTTATGGGCACTGTGTCTGTGGTTATGACATAACTTAGGATTTGTGACCAAGCAGGCTAGTTTATAAAATGTGGCATTTAATGTTTTTCCTTTTTAATGATTCTTTGACTGTATCTGTTCTTAAAAATCATTTCAAATTTGTTTAACCAATGATCTTGCTGGGATAAAATAGATCCACCTTTATGTTGCAATAACCTTGTCATGGCTCTCTATAGCGTAGACGATGATACTTTTAATATTTGGCTCCATGGTGTTACCACCTGAATACAAAAAAAAGAAAAAAAATATGATACTTCTTTTGCAACAAAAGAAAAAAAATGAGTGTTTTACATTTTTAAAAATAAATGTGTTTAGATCAAACATGTTAGGCTAGAGGGCTAAATTCTATAATGATTAACCAAAACAAGGTAAAAACACCATGTATCAATTACAGAACTTTGTTTTTAATTTTTAAAAATATCTTATAAATTCAGACAAATGAAACTGGATATATATAGTTTGGGAAGTACGAGTCATTTTACTGACTCGGGTCTATTACTCTTGAACAAATCTTTTTTTGAGTCATTTCATTCATTTTTAAAGCAGGTTGCGCTGTAGCCTTCCTGTGGGCGTTGTAAACACACAAAAAAGCCATGGTTCTAAACACCAAAGGCAACACAGTTCGCTTTAGCTGAGCTGAAAAAGTATAATACAGAAAATTCCATAAACCTGGGAAAGCAAACTTACAACAAAATAAAGTGAGTTTTGTCTGTATGCTCCCTGTTATGTTGTTTAAAAGCATGAGACCGACTCATTAGCTGTCACGTGACAAAAACGATCCGTATGAAGGACTCGGTCTTTCTTTGAAGGATCCACTCTGTGAGTGATTCGGTCTGTGAAGAATCCGCTTTGTGAGTGATTCTGTGAGCAAACTGCCTTGCTTTCTGCTTGAGCTGTTCAGTGGAGGACAAGTTAATTTAAAACTCACACTTATTTTGACAATTAGTAACACAATTAAGTAAGTCAAAAAGTAACAATAATTTCCCCTAAAATGTTACATGGTGCATTTATTGTGTCCTATTATTCTTTTTATTTTATTTTATGGTGGAGTGTAACAAAAAAATCAACGTTCTAATTTTTAAAAGTATCTATTACATTATTATTTATTTATTCCCACACTTAACTCATTATATAATCAAGAACACTATATCTACAAGAACCGAAAAGCACCAATTAATCATGATTTCACGAATAACATTGCAAATGATAAACATCACAAATCCGACATCATTTATTTCCTCCTTCTTTTGTCTGTCCACGGCCCCGAAGCTGCACTACAGCCACATGATCAATTAATAAATGATCTGATAATGAATGATCTGGTGTGTATCACTGGATATATATTGTCCTGCAATTTTCTTTAAAGAAGAAGATGGTTTTCGTAAAGCCTGGTTAAGTAACGGCCATTTGCAGCATATTTGGCAAAGAGGACAACTTAGTACAAAGCCTCTGAGTTGATTCCAGTTCTAGCATTTGTATTTGGACAAAACATCAGTACAGAAATCTAACTTAGTTTGACATTTACTTACCCTATCAAGGAATAATATGCTATGCTAGAGAATGTCTGACTTTAATCCTGGTCACGGGTCAGAAAACAAAGATGTGGGGATACAAGTGGGCATATTTGGCAACACTGATGACTTCTTTGTTTTGAACAGTATCCATCAGTGGACCCAAACAAAATTAATGTCACTCAAGACATATTTAAGGATAATAAAAGGTACTCAATTATCATAGTGGACTTTTCAAAAATATTTACAAAGGCACAGTTTGTATGCTGATTGAGCTGGAAGGATAGCTGATCCGACAGTCACACATAGGCATCATAGTCTTTTATGAGTCAGGGGTAATTTACACTGGACAAGGCGTCAGTGGCCCTCAGTGCAGTTCTCTAAAAATGTTGATTCAAACGTGTAAACAACATGAAACCTCATTGTCCAAATGTGACTGATATTCCAGGATACAGCACACTTTATTGAGGAATTAGGATAGTGGTATACCAACGACTGTTGTCAGTACACAGTGTGTACTGTAATTGACCTGATGTAAATTTTCTCACATTTTGAGTGTGGTTGTATGATTTATTTGCAAATATTAAACATGATTTAAGGATTTTTGTACTACCTACCGCAGCATAATACATATGATTACAAATTGGGTACGCGGTGAGCCACAATTTGAATTGTTCCTGATTATGAAGATTAGTGACATTTAGGTTCTCTACTCTATAAAAGACTATCTTGTATAGAAAAGAAAATGTCACGCATTTTTTTATAAAACAGGATTTGTTTTGGAAAGGTAACTCCCAAACCATCTTAGGTATTGATAGTGTTCTGTAGGTTGCTTTTTCTTCTGATTTGTAACATGTATTTAGTAGGGATGTTACACATTAAATCAAACATATTTGCTTGTACCCTAACTATTTCATATTAACATATTACACATACACATATAAAGTACAACACATAAATAAAAAACAAGACAACGTTTTAATTCATTCATTAATTTTTCTAAACACAGTTTAAGTCAAAATTGAAAAGTTCAAAAAACTACACACACACCCCAACACCTAGCTCAGTAATCATACCAGTCAGATAATGGTGATTTGTTTTCCATTACACTACTAATTTTATCACATTAGTAAAGATATCTAATTTGAAGGTTTTCTTAAATCTCATTGCATATACCATCCATAACCTCTTTAATAAAATAAAAAAAATTGAGCTTTATGTAGCTGTTTGGAAGTGTATTTCTACAGATAATAATTCTGCATAATACTTAAAAAATTTAATCTGTTAATCATTTCTCAATTCAAAATACATATTACATTGTGAACTTAAGCAGCCAATAACACATCTGCAACTGGATTAAATACCTGCTGAAAAAGGTAGACTCAGATACACAAACGGAAGGTGGAGGAAAAACAACCTGGCTGATCACACAATGCAAAAAAAAAACAGAATTTGTTTCCTGAAATAAAAGTATAAAATAATAAATTAGAGACCATCTGTGTGGTTATTACTGTGACATTGAAGCAACCAAGAATAACTACAGTTAATTCATTAAGAATTTTTACATCTATTATATTCTGTTTTCTCTTGTTTAAGAACTTTCATTAGCCACCAACAAAGCTTTTTGAATATTAAACTTTCACTTCTATCTTCAATGAACTTTAACATTAAATATTGAGATACAACTAGCACTCTGTTTAGTGACAAGTGTGTTATTGCAGCATCTTTACTATGCGAGTGCTGTATGTCTTTTTATTTCCACTAGTAGCAACATCCATGTAACAACCTAAATATCCCTAAACAACCGTTTAACTGATGAAAAGTTAATGTAACATATTTGTGCTTAAAGTAGATAACTTACGTAATTCACTTGATGTCCTGGCAGTATTGTCAAAGCAATGATATGTGTCTGTGAGGGTTGTGCTAGTTCCAATGAAATTAAACAAATTGGAAAATAAATTTCACAGAGACAGGACCTTGAAAAACTGTCTTTCTTTAAATAAAAAAGAATGTGTGAGTGCAAGTATTCAAATCCTTTGAAATTGTGTGTGCATAAAAAAACTGTGGGAGGTGAGATAATGTGAATATTCATGGGAGCTTAGAAATGAACTCAATTTCCATGGCAAGACATTATCTTTTCTTGACAATGCAATTAAAGTTCTGGTGCTGCAAGTAACCTTCTATTTACTGTCCAGGGGAACCAATATATTGCTCCCATATTTGTCACAATAAAGCAGCCATCAGACCCAAGGAGTGTGGGTGTATGAGTCTTGATGCTGAGCAGCTGTCCAATTAACTTGGTAAGTTGGATATGCACCCATGGCACAAACATGCCATTATTTCTGGGTAAGATAGCAGTGTACTCTGAAATGACAGTTATGGTCTCCAACAGGAGGAATATATTGTGACATATTAGGAGATCTTTGAGTAGCAATATAGTCTTAACTTATATTTATTAGTAGTGAATCAGAACAAAAAGGCATTGTCATGTATCATGACTCTACTGCAATGATAACTTGACTCTTGCACTATTTTTTTCAGTTTCTTAGAAACAGATTCAACTGTTCTAGAGTTGATATCGGTTTTATGTATACATCTGTTCAATTTTGACAATGCCTAGGACATATCATATTTTTTTTTAGTATAACACTGCTACCTACTTCTTTAAACGAAATAAGATTGTATAGATACATGCCAGTTGGTATTGAACATACAGCAAACACAAGTATTTAGTGGGTGGTGGCATACTATTTAGGCTCTGGTAAAAGTGTTAAAAAAATTCAAAGTTCTGACACTGACACCAGAATTCCTGTTTGTTCAGTTTGTTGTTATAGTTTTTGTGAGTTTGCATTTTCTTATTGATCAGCCTAAGTCTTGATTTGGATTATTTACTTACTATTAGTTACTACTTACTTACTGTTTTTGGAGTAATTTTTTGTGTTAGTCCTCTCCTCCCCACCTGCCATCCCCCTTTTTACTCTATTTCCCTCTCCCAATGAGCCTTGCTGCTTCCAATTATCTCATTCTAATCTGCCACTGGGTCCCCTGGTTGTGGCCTTTTTCTACAGTTTTGCCTGTTTTTACAGGGCGTCGAGGTCGACACACCTACAAATCCTGGATTTGAGTTTCCCAGTTACCTTAGTAAACATTTCTAGAGGTTCCTTCAGACCACAGCGGCGTCCAAGGGTGTCCTTCAGCTGACGACAGCCTCCAAAGCAGCCCTTTAACCAACATGACTCTGCTGCTCTGCCACCATTTGACACCGATAACTGCAAGCCTGCAGTTTCCAAGCCAATCCAAAACCGTTTTTTAGGCCAACACTAAAGGCAGCCTTAAGACCACCTATACTACCATCAACTTAAGTGCATAGTGCAGGTCACCTCTCTCCAGGTTAATGTGCTGCTATCCTTTAGGTCTAGACATCATCCTTCACTGATCTGCAAGGCAAGGTTAAATAAAATGTATTTGTTGTATGTCTAAAACAGATTAGACTAAGTGAAGAAAATGTGTTTCACAAATACCAAAATTACCAAAGATATATAGATATTTTAAAAATAAAAATATGTAAAGCACTTTATTTTCCAAATTAGAATCATATAATACTGTTTTGAAACAATTGCTACAATGAGGAGGTTCCCTAGATTTTTCACAGATTTAAGACAATATTTCATGGAAAATTATCTTTCAGCTATAAATCAGTAAAAACATTTAACAGTTTACAAACATAATACATGTATTCCCCTATAAACTCTAAATGTGAGAATGTGCAGTGGAGTTGCAATCATTATTCAAACCATAACCACAGTTGTGGAATCTTAGGCATTATTGTGAGTCATAGTTCTTAATAATTGTTTTGAACATACTCACTGATAATTTATGTTATAATGATGACTGATGGGAGCAGTGTGACGAGCATTAAAAAGAAAAAAATTATTTCATACTTTGAACTTTGCACAGCGAAGAGGTGGTGAGTTCAATGCCGTTGGAGACGGGAATGCTAACAGATATTGGAAAGATCTTACTTGTGGAAGTGGGGTGCGAAGCCTGGGGGGGTTTGCTGATGGTGTTCAAGGTCCTTGAAGATGAAGTGGGATGGAGGGCGGACAGTCGGGGAATCCAGGCGGAACTTGCAATCAGACGGAGGTGGTGCGTTCACGCCCAGTCGGAGAATTCAGGCAGAACTTGAAATCAGATGGAGGAGGTGAGTTCGGGAACTCGGGCAACCAGTGAGTACGTTCCGCAGCGTCACGAGGAAGGTTTTGTCCAGAAAAACAGGTAGATCGCCACAAGAAGTATCCAGGGCGTCTCCAGGTAAACACCTGAGAACAGGAAATAACAGGAACAATCACTAGGAGATCAGATCAACAGGGAGAACAGAGACTACCTCTAGGAGGCTCAGAGGTACCGTTACTCGCTAACACTCAGGCATCGAAGTACTGGCCGTCAGCTCCTCGTCTACTCCCTGCCTGATGAACAGATAGGACTCAGGTGTGCAGGATGACACTACACAACTCCGGGAAAGGTGGGTCTGATGCTATCTGGTGGCTCAATGGAGAGTGTCGAAAGTAAAGAAAAAACAGCAAAGGACCCCGGAACACAACAGTACCCCCCTCCACTCAAAGGTCGCCACCTGGCGGCCTAGACGAACAGGAGGGGAGCGAGGAGCGGTGATCCGCGATGAGGGAAGGATCGAAAATAAAGGAACCAGGGACCCATGGCCCTCCCAATCGAAGAGGTACTGCCAGCCGCGACCTTGCCGAAGGGAGTCTACGATCCGGCGGACAGAGTAGGCCGGATGGCCATCAAGATCGCGGGCGGGAGGAGGGGGCTCCGGAGGAGGGCACAGCGTACTGGTCAGAACGGGCTTAATTTGCGATACATGGAAGGTCGGATGAATGCGAAGGGGGACGGGAAGGCAGAGAGTGACGGCAGACGGATTGATAATGGCTTTGATCTCGAATGGACCAATAAACTAGGGAGAAAGCTTCTTGGATATGGACTTCAGAGGAATGTCACGGGACAACAACCAAACCTTCTGGCCGGGAGTGTAGGTAGGGGCCGTGATCCTTTTGCGTGCTGTTGAGGTTGTGAATGGTGGTTCTCCAAACCTTTTGGCAGCGGCGGATGTGGTGGCGAACCGAGGTTACTGAGACGTTGGTCTCTTCGGACGGGAGTAGCGGGGGTTGAATGGAGACAGGCCAGTGGCGGCAGAAATGTGGGTATTATGGGCATACTCAACCCAAGGGAAGAAATGACACCATCAGATGGGTTGGAGGAGGTGAAACAGCGGAGTGTGGTTTCAAGAGCTTGGTTTAGTCTCTCAGTTTGGCCATTAGTCTGAGGATAAAAACCAGAAGTCAGTGAAACCTTCGCATTAAGTGCGGTACAGAAACTTCTCCAAACCTGTGATATAAATTGGGGTCCTCTGTCGGACAGGATCTCCAACAGGATTCCATGAAGGCGAAACACATGTTTGATCAGTAGTTGGGTGGTCTGACAGGCTGAGGGCAATTTAACGAAGTGACAGGCTTTAGAAAAACGATCTAAAATTTTTTAAATGGTGGTCATGCATTTGAAAGGTGGTAATCCGGTGACAAAGTCAACGGAGATGTGGGACCATGAGTGTTTGGGTGTGGGAAGAGGCTCAAGGAGACCGAACAGGGGTTGGGACAGGGTATCTGGCCTTATATTACGGGACCCTGGACGGTAGGAGATAGAGAGGTTAAATCTGGAGAAAAAAAATGACCAACGTGACTGACAGGGGTTAAGCCTCTAAGCTGATTGTAGGTACGACAGGTTCTTATGGTCGGTCCAGACTAGTACAGGGTGTTCAGCTCCCTCCAGCCAGTGCTGTCACTCCTTCAGAGCCAACTTAATGGCCAATAGTTCACGATCTCCCACATCATAGTTATGTGACCTGCGAGAAAAAAAGGCACATGGGTGAGTTTTATTGTCATGGGAGGAGATCTGGGACAGCACGGCTCCCACTCCAGTATCTGAGGCGAATCTAAGGAAGCGCTATAGTTGTTTGCGGGTCTCAGGGGTCGCCCACTCCAGGACCGCCCGGATCTTCTCCTCCGTGGGCCTTATCTGTCCGCCCCCAAGTATAAATCCGAGCAATGAAACAGGTGGTTGATGAAACTCACAGTTCTCCGCTTTGACATAGGAGACGATGTAGGAGCAGATGGACATAATGTTTGTGTTCTTCAAGAGTCGTGGAGTAGATCACAATGTCATCCAGGTAAACAAACACAAAGATGTTTAGGAAATCCCTCAAAACATCGTTGACGAGAGCCTGAAAAAAGGCAGGAGCATTTGATAACCTAAAAAGGCATCACTAGGTACTCATAGTGGCATATTATTTATATGCATTTCTTAAATCTAGCTTGGAGAAAATGGTGGCACCGTGAACTGCTTTGAAGGCTGAAGATAACAAAGGCAGTGGGTACTTATTTTTAACTGTTATGTTATTTAGCCCACGGTAATCGATACAGGGTCTTAGTGAACCATCTTTATTACCCAGGAAAAAGAAACCCGCCCCCAGGGGAGAAGAGAATGGGCGGATTATGCCGGCAGCCCTAGAGTCCTTGATGTATTTCTCTATAGTCTCCCGCTCTGGTCGGGAGATGTTGTAAAGACGGCTAGTTGGTAATGGTGCACCGGGTAAGAGATCTATGGAACAATCATACGGACCACTGGAGCGAGGTCATGATATTCAAGGGGAATGGTCGACAGGTCTGGCGGATCTGCTTCCTGCGGTTCGGCCGGTGACGGACCTGGGGGAACAGCTGAGCGGAGACAAGATGAATGACAGAAGGAGGACCAGGATTCGATGTGCCTGTCTGACCAGTTGATTCGGGGGTTGTGTTGTTGGAGCCATTTGAAGCCTAGAATGATGGGTGAATTGGACGTGGGGAAAACCAAAAAAGAGGTGAGTTCGCTGTGGTTTCCGGAAATAATTAAATGTAGCGGTTTTGGGGAAGGGATCTTCCATATATGGCTGTGACTCGTAGAGGGACAGTTAGTGGTTTGGTCTCGATAGACATTTGTTGGACAGAGCGAGCAGTCATGAGACTCTGTTCACAGCCTCAATCAACCAGAGCGGACAAGGGTAAAGTCAGGTTCTTTAATATTAACGTGGCGGGTAATGATAGGTGAGGGGAGTCGTTACTTTGTAGGTGGTCCGCTAACCTCCTCGCCTCTACTGACGGACCGGGAGGTTTAAACGGACCGGGCACTGGGCGAGGAAGTGTCCAGGGGATCCGCAGTACACACAAAGACGGGCTGAGATTCGCCTTTATCGCTCCTCTGGAGAGAGTCCTAAGGAGTGGGAGTAGGAGAGACCGCAGGAGTAGATGTAACACCTCCCAGGATCTTAGAAGGCGGGTCTCTCCGGTTTCTATCCCTAGTACGAGACCGGATCCAGTTTTCCATAAGCGCTCTTTAATGCTTTTATACTAAAATCTACAGCAAAGTCAGCTATAGTATGCTGGCCCTGTTTGATTTTCCATAATTCGGGTAAATTAAATGATTTATCTAAGTCACCCCTTTGTGACAAATTGTTTTGTTTGATTAATCTGTCCCATGGCAAGTGATTTTAATTTTAGGGAAAGTAAACATCTTAAAACTGTTAATAGCAAATTAATATTAGAAAAATATGAAATTATAATTTCATACAATTTTATGTTTCAGTGTGCAGCTGACCAATTTTCACTGTTACATTTTTGAAATCATCAAAATGAATCTATTAATGTCTATTCCCGTATGTCAGTGGATAATTATTATTATTCTGTTATGTGTGTAATATTATGAAAAGGTGAGAATCTGCATAAAGGCAGTGTTGTAAAACGCAAAGACACACTTCATCATTGCGTCTAAAAGGAACTAGATGAAGATGGAAATGGATTACAGTCATCAAGAATATTTAGATTCTAAATAAACAAACTGAGTATTTGTGAAACTTGGTATTTTACTCCAAATAGAAGTAGAGTTTTAACAAGATGGAATGACTCAGAAACATCTTGACTGTGACTCATCATCAGTTACAACATATTAAGGAGTGTTCGTTATATGGATTTAGCTATGCAGAGTCACTCACTAAAGTAATGTGGTTCCCTGCTACTTAAACAAAAGACTTTAAGGCTGGTTAGGACTTTTGCCTCCCCTATGTGTTTTGAAATGAGTGATACAACGAGGTGGACAGAAGTCAGTCTGTATTTAACTAAAAAGATATTCCATATATTTTAAAGCATTGCAAACATCATGAACCATATTGATTGGTTCTACACTAAGGGGGAAGTAAAACTACTGATCTTACCTGGCACTGTAAACTGCATTACCATTAACATAGAACTGTCAAAGCTCCACCTAACTAAAATTGAAAGTGGTATAGTACAAATGGTGTGGCTAAATATCTTTTCTTTAATAAATAAACATTTTCCTTGCCACTCTTGCAGGATGTGAAGGTTCTGACTCATTCAGCCTGGTTTAAACAAAAAACAAAAAAAACTGAAGCAAACCGATGTAACAAAAAAGTTTATTACGAAGTTCAAACGTACAAAAAATTGCCAGCATAAACCAAAATAATAAGCTTACGGTCAGAAAACTTTTGCTCCTCGTCCTGCTCCATTACCTTTTTCTCCTACACTTTACCTTTTTCTCCTACACTGCGCATACGCACTACAACAAAAAAAACTGCGCACCTACATTGACTAAACTCAGGATGTTAAAGGAGCTTCATTCAGTGATAAATCAAAATACCAAATGTAAAAAACATTACAAAATAAAACCAAATGCCTCTTAATAAAATAAACAATATATATTCCTCATAACTAAATTATTCAAATCTGTCAGGTTGAGTCATTCTGTGCTGTTTCCTAGGTGGCCACGGGGGTCGCTGTTGCGGGGCTCCAGGATGGAGTCTCGCGGTTCCCAGGTGTCTCGGGTTGGCACTGATGAGCAGAGCAGTATAAGAGGAGTGTGGATCAACTATTCGGCGCCTGAGTGTTGCCTATGATCGGTAACCCTCAACCTCAGTGCCAAATTAGTCCTTTGACTGTATTCCTAGCTTTGCTACGTCTGTCTCCCATGACAGCAATAGTTCCTAGTGTTACGATTGCTTCCTGTATACTTCCTAGACTCTCCGCGTTCCTAGGCTGTGTTCATACTGCTGCTGCTAAATACTCCTTGTCTTCCTTCTCAGGTTCCCTGAGTCATAACTCACCCAACTCCGGAGAAATCATATCCCGCCTGCTCACAGGTATTTCCACTCCTCTTCACTCTGCTCGATCTGCCTTCCCCAGCATACCCCATCAGCTGGATCAGACCCCCGGACCACACCAAACTCTGGACTCA
>JAVLVB010000735.1:3093300-3123650 GCA_032876305.1 Orestias chungarensis
CACTCTCAGAGGTCTCCCGGTATCCCACGTCGAGCCTCCCGCTCACTTCCGCCACTCAGTGCCGCTCGCACTTCCTTCCCGAGATCATCACCACAGACTCACCGCTGGAACCAACCCCTTTCCGTGTCACCACTCACTTCCAATAAACCTCATAACCATATCTTCTGAGTGTCTCTGCCTTTGTGGGTCAGAAAACCTAGAACCCGACATGACAAAATCAGCAGTCAAACACAATTTCTATATGGCTCTAACATTTCGCCACTAATTGTTCTTGTAAGCTACAAAACAATTAGTTTTTACATGTACTTAGAGCCTTACAAATGATGTTTCTAAAAGTAAGATAAGATCCATAAAATAACTTAAACTGCTTAAATTCAAAACGACCAGAAATTTTCAACAGTCTTTCTGATGGAAGCGTGCAAAGAAATGGAAGGGAGAATGGAGTCAGAGGTTCCAGAACATGACTCACCTTTGGAGACCAGTCTTTACCCCTGTCTCTATTGACATGTGAAAGATAGCTACATGTCAGCCTCAAGCAGCATGCAGAGCTTGGAAACAGGTCGAAGCATAACACTTTTGTTACACCACTATTACACCCCATTACACCACTGGTGGTATGGGGTTTTAGCTCTCATCAACAGCAGATGATTTTGCGTTAATGCATCCAAATCATTTAGATCATTGGAGACCTTTGTATTGTGACGTCAATTCAAGATAGCTTCAACTTCACATAGTAGAGATTGAACATCCAAGTGATGCCTTTTGCTGTCAAGGTGTTTTGAATCTTTGCACCATTTAATCTTTGCACTGCCTCTAGCAGTTCACGCTCTGCACCTGCTAGGTTAGTTTCGTTGTCGGAACGTATAAGCTTGACCTTGCCTCTGCGAGCAATGAATCTGCGCAATGCATGAATATAGGAGCTTGTATCCAAAGAACTTGCTAACTCAATATGTACAGCTTGCATTGTTAAACACATGAAAATCACACCATACTTCTTTATTATGGTCCATCTTCTCTTTATTTCAAAAGGACCAAAATAATCCATGCCATCAGGTACAAGCCGTTCACTAGGTAAATCTGCCTTGATTTGACGTCCTGATTTTCCTTGCTGATGTTTGCAGGTTACACATCTGGATAGAACTGTCCGGACAACTGAATGTGCTCTCAATATCCAGTACTGCTGTTGCACCTTTGACAGAACATGATTTCTGCCACTGTGTCCAAGATCTTCATGCACAGATGTGAGGATGAGAGACGTGATGAGCATATCTTTGGTTAACTCTGCAGGATGTTTTAGTTCCTCTTGCATTGCAGACTTATCTAACCTGCAACCAACTCTCAAAATGCCATTCTGCAGGAGAGGTGATTGCTGAAAAAGACAACTGCCCTTTGGTATCAGCTTCCCCTCGTGAAGCATCTTGATTTCTTTGTGGAATCTTTTTGCTTGACTGAGACGAACCACCTCCAACTCTGCTTCTTCTATGTCAATCACAGAGAGGGACTGATTTGGAAAGGAAGCCTTGATGTCTGTCATTTGTTTTTCAAGCTCAAATGTTTGACTGTTTTCATCAAGCCTTCTCGCTTCAATAGATGTTTTTAACTCGTTTCTCTTTTTAGCAAAGAGCTTTAACATGCGTTTCAGTTTGAGGAACCATTCAACAGCAAGCTTCAAGCGATACCAACTTGAATACTGTTAAATGAGTTGGGAGGCTGCATCCATGTTCCCACTGATATCAAGTGTGCAAACAGAAACTTCTTTGACCTCTGGGTCACAACTGAGTGGCTGACTTATACTGAGTGGGATATCTGACCAATCTGACTCTGGCTTAGTCAAAAAGTCAGGACCCCTGATCCAGGTTTCTGCCTTAAGAAAGCCATGCCTAGTAAGTCCTCTGGAGACAAAGTCTTCTGGATTAGCAGAGGAGTTCACAAATCTGCACTGAGAGCTTTCTGACATGTCTCTTATTGCAGCAACTCTGTAGGCAACAAACGTGGTATCTGGCACTCTCATTTCGGAGGTACTGAAAGACAGAAGTGCTGTCGCTCCAGAAGACAGACTCCTTCAGGTCAAGATCCAGTTTTTCTCTCATTCCCACATCCATTTTTGTGGCTACAACTGCAGCTGAGAGCTCAAGACGAGGTATGGTAACCGGTTTTAGTAGCGTAACCCTAGCTTTCCCAATAACAAAAGCACTGTGTAACTGGTTTTGCTTGTTTATAAAGACTAGGTTTGTGACTATACCATATCCCTTTTTACTTGCGCCCGCAAAGTGGTGGAGCTGTGCTGATATGGTCTCACCAAACTTAGTCAGTTTGAAACATCTCTTCACCTGAAATGTTGCCAAGTGTTGCAGTGTTGTCACCCACTGTTTCCACCGCAAAGAGAGAGCATCCGGCATATTTTCATCCCAACCGTGCTTTGTTTTGCATAGCTACTGCAGAACATGTTTTACAGGAAGGATGAGAGGTGCTAAAATCCCAAGAGGATCATATATTGAACTCCCCATTGAAAGTACTCCTCTTTTTGTCAGTGGCTTGTTCTGAATGACGACTCTAAACTGCTCCTCAGTAGTAACAGACTTGAGACAGTTGTCAACGTAAAAGTTCTTCAGCACTGTACTTATTACCTCCAAGCTGAAACTTTCCCGATGATCCTCAGTACACTTAGTGCAAAATCTGTGCAGCTTGGTGACAACGTTGCACCAAACAGGTGAACAACCATTTGGTGTTCCTTCAGTTCTTGGCTGAGGTCACCATGAGGCCACCACAGAAATCTGAGCATGTCAGTGTCTTCTTTCGGAACTTTGACTTGATAAAACATGCTTTCAATGTCAGACATAAAGGCAACTGGCTCCTACCTGAATCTTGTCAGCACACCAAAGAGGGAGCTTGTCAGGTCAGGTCCTTTTAACAAGCGAGGGTTTAAAGAAGTACCTTGATACGAGGCTGCCCAGTCAAACATCACCCGCAGCCTATGTTTACTTGGGTGGTAAACCCCGTGATGTGGGATATACCATATTCTATTACCGTTTTGTATGAACTTCTTTCATGGGAATTTCCTCAGCGTAGCCCTTTTCCAGTGTTTCAGTCATGAACTTTTTGTATTCCTCATTAAACTTTGCGTTTCTTAATAACTTTCGCTTCAGGCTTTCCATTCCCTGTACTGCAACAGTACGGTTGTTCGGGAACGCAGCATTTTTCGCCTTAAAGGGTAGAACAATGCTATCAACAAACTTTACTGACTGTGAAACAGAGTCCAGGAACTGTCTGTCCTCACGAGAAATCTCCAGTTTTTCAGTTTGTTGGTACTCAGAGAAATCATACCTCATCTGCTGTTGGGTGAGATTCTCTAACCTTGCCACTGAAATCCTATTTTCTGTAACCTGGGACCACTCAGCATCTCCTTTACAGTAGTTTACTTTTCTTGGCAAAGGCCCATTAAGTGTCCAGCCAAGAACAGTCTTTATGGCATACGGCCCATTGCCCTTGCTGCTTATCACCTTCCATGATTCAAGCGCCTTTGTGACATTTGCTCCTATCAGCAAAACTATTTCTGCATCAACTTGTTTAAGCTGAACCTCTTTCAAATATGGCCACTTGTGTATGTCGTTTTGTTGTGTCACATTTGCTTTTTTGACAGGAATTTTGGACTGTGAGAAGACTTTTGGGAGCTCCACAAATCTGCTTTCATCCAAGCTGCTGACTTCAAGCCCCGTGACAACATGTGTGTTTATCAACTCCTCTTTTCCCATAGTGCGGAGCAATATGTTACCATTTTTTCCTGTTACATTTAGGACTTTCATCAGCTGCTCTGTGAAGAATGTTTCCGTGCTGCCTGGATCAACCATTCTGTTACTTCTCACGCACCTGACCTTCACTGGCACAATAGAAACAGCACAGGTTGCTTCTCCGGCCCCAGTGTAACTACAAGTTTCACTATCTGTAGGAAGCGCTGAATGTGGAACTTGTTGCTTGTCCTTCTCACTTTCACCAACAGAGGGAGGTGACGTATCCTTATTCAAGTGCAAAATGGTAGGGTGCTTCAGAGAACATGCCTGAAATCTGAGTCTTTGCTGACAGCATTTCCTCAAATGGCCCAGTGATAAACATCCAAAGCACAGCCCAGTTTGTCTTTGTGAGGTTTTTCCTTCAGGAGCCGGCAAACATCGACATTATGACAAATTTTTTGGCAGAAAAGACACTGTTTTTTTTTTATGTGTAGCCATTGTTTTCTATAGCATTTTTAACCTGTTCTGTATTTCTTGACACTGGTTTTGCATCCATAGCGAAGCATTTTTTCTTCACTTTTACTCTTGCAGAACTTTCCTTTCTTGTGTCCGGCCTGCTACCATTCCTGGATGTGGCTGGTTCTTGTATGTTGCCAAATAACGGATGAGTATTGATTTTTGCCTGTTTGTCCACAAAACTGACCAAATCAGCAAATAGCCCTCATTCCTGTCCTTTCCTGGATGTCACAAGCAACCCCCTTCCACTTGTCTCCTAATTTGAAGGGAAGTTTGGTGGTGACTGCCCTCATGTTAGAAGGACTATCCATTTCCTCAATATACTCCATGCTGTCTACTGTATTACAACAACTACTGAGGAACACAGCAACTCAGTGAGAGCTCTCAATCTTCTGACCTAATAACAGGCCAATTCAATGCTCTTTCAATGTAAGAAGAAGCAATGGTGTATTCATTTCCAAAATGTTTTTTTCAAAAGCTTCTTGGCTTCTGCATAACCTCTTTTTGGATGCATATGAGAACAATTTTGAATAAAAACTTTCGGCCTGCCACGAGTGTATTGCTCAAGGAAGTGTAACTTGTCTTTATTGTTATCCGTCCTTTCTTCTATTCCACGTTCGAATGCTTTCATAAAGAACGCAAACTCTAAAGGATCTCCATCAAAGATGGGGACAACCAAACGTGGGAGAGTAGACACCTTCTGTTGCTTTACAATAAGCTCTGTGATTTCAGTTTGACGCTGCATAACACTCAGCAAGTCCCCAATATTAGCAACTCTGTTTTGTCCATGCAAATCTGAATGTGGCTCCGGGGTCTGCTCACACTGTTTGAACTCCTTTGAGCTGCAACATGTTGCATGACGTCTGGCCTTCAGCGGTCATAGAAACCTCTGATATTTGACTGCCCAGATCTAAAGCTGCCCTCACTACCGCGGCTTGCAACAGTATTTATGTAAGCAGCCATTCCATCCAGAGGTTATGCACGAACACTGTTAGTTGGCTCCTTTACAGTTAACACCTCTAGCTTTACATCAGCCATAGCAATAGCTGTTGTCAACTCCAGCTCCTGTTTTCTTGCCTTAAGGGCTGCCTCCTCTTTTTCAAGTTCTTGTTTTAATTTCAATGCATCAGCAAGTGTTTTTAGCTTGTACCTTGAGTATAACAGAGGATGCAGTTGAAGACACACTTGAAGATGTAACAGAACATTCTTCGTTATTCTTTCTGTCACGTTTAGATGACACCATTGAAGCACTGTCTATTGGGTCAAATTCAGCATCAGCTGCTTTAGCCTCTTCCGATCTCTGTTTATCTGCATCCAACCAACTCTCAACTTTCTCTACAGATGTTTTCAGGTAAATGCCCTTTGGATCAAACCATCGCACCTGATCATCATGCAGTTCCTCATCACTAAGATGGTATTTAATGCTGTCATTTACTCCACAGAACTCCATGCATGCATTTGCAACTCAGACTTTATTTTAGCAGCGACCTCTTCAGCATTACCATCATCCTTCATTAGAGCTTCAATTTCCTTTATCTTTTTGGTATGACAGCCTAACTTAGCTTTACTTATTCCTTTAAGCTGGTTAAGCTTCTCCTCCAGTGCTTTAAAAGTAGGCTTCCACACCCTTTTTGCCTCTTTTTCCATATCTGTGTGCTCCATGGTAATTACGAACCACAAACTCTTAATGCAATTTGGCCATTTACAGACGAAAGGTGCTGTTAAAAATCCAAAGGATATCTAATCCTTAATATTGTAATGTTTACACATGTTTACCTCATGTGACGAAGAGCCGCATTTGGTCCTGGTCCGACACACGTCTTTAAGATCCGTCTGACTCCTGTCCGCACACCGCTAACATCCAATTAAGCCTGTGCGCTTCGTTATAATCAATAAATCCTCTTGTTCACGTGCAGTTTTCTGACTAATGTTGTGACTAAATATATTTTCTTAAAAAAATAAACATTTTCCTTGCCACTCTTGCAGGACGTGAAGGTTCTGACTCATTCAGCTTGGTTTAAACAAACAAAAAAAACTGAAGCAAACCGATGTAACAAAAAAAAATGACTTTAGTTTATTACGAAGTTCAAACTTACAAAAAATTGCCAGCATAAACCAAAATTATAACCTTACGGTCAGAAAACTGTTTCTCCTCTTCCTGCTCCATTACCTTTTTCTCCTACACTGCGCATACACACTCTAACAGAAAAAACTGCGCACCTACGTTGACTAACCTCAGGACGTTAAAGGAACTTCATTCAGTGATAAATCAAAATACCAAATGTGGAAAACAATACAAAATAAAACCAAATGCCTCTTAATAAAATGAACAATATATATGCCTCATAACTAAATGTTTCAAATTAGCAGTTAATAAACACAATTTCTATATGGCTCTAACAACAAATGTTTGTAGTATAGAGCTTTCTTTGAATTTAACAAATTGATATTTTTTTAATGTCTTAAGTATTCAATCCAAACTTTTCAGTTCCTAGAGATAGCTCAAAATTAATTGAAAATGTGTTGTTTCATTGAGAGGTTTCTTTATGCTTGCTGTAAACAGGTTGTTTAATAACAGTTTAACATGTATCACTGATTCAAACAGCAGGAATAATTATTTACATTAGAAACCAAGGTATGCACTAAAGGCAAAAATGCGTACACAGTGCAAAACAGAATGGTGTCAAATAATTTCTTCAAAGAATTGTAGAGCTCTTTTGAAGTCATGAGGGCCATATCTTAAGAAGTTTTAAATTGTTCTGATATGTGCTGGGGGAAGTTAGTTTAGTCAAAATAGAGACTGAAAGAGAGGCTGTTAGCAAAACTGAATTAGGTTTACAGTTTACTTTTATTTATTTTTAATTTTTTGCAAAGAACAGCTTAAAAAAACTCTTATATTACTTTATGCCATTCTGTAATACTATTAACAAAAGAGTAAGATTTACCAAAATGTGGTAAACGTTTATAGAAATCATATGCTGACACTGAACTACCCTGATATAGAAATAAACATCACACTATACTCAAACTGTTTTTCTGCACAAGTGGGAAGGAAAATACAAAGGTATCATCACTCCTGAGTACATGTAGGTTAAGGTCTAGACTTGCCCGTCTGTGTGATTTATGAGAAGTTGAACATTTACACCTAGGCTTTCCCTTGCTGTCTGACCAAGTCATTCATCAGGCTCCATATAATGAATGGACTTGTTCTCTGCATTGGAGCTAACAAGACGGTGGGGTCCTTTGAGTTCAGTAAAACTAAATTAAAACCACTGGTCAAGCCTAGGAAAAGGGTGCAAATCCTACTGGAGTTCGAGCAGGAGCATGAGGGATTGGCAATGAAGGGAGCATTACTCAGAGTTTATATCGTAATCACTGGTTTCTAAATGTCAGTACAAGATAAAAAATATCTTGTCTTATCAGCAAGAAATGTTATTCCAAGTGATACAGATTTGCATACATGGAATGATACACTCAATTTAAAATAACCACATTCTACAAATGTATTGATTTTTATAAAGACATTTTACATTTAATTTAAATTGTTTTTCCTGTCAGCCTTTTTGGAGGGCTGTCAGTAATTTGAAATATGTTGCAAAAACTAATTTTTTCCTCCCTCGAATTTTTATTTTGTGATGAAGTAGGAGGTTTGAATCCCGTTTATATAGCCAAAGACACAGCTGAGATGAATGAGCTCTGATGAGGCAGAGCAGGAGCGACACAGGTGTAATGAGTAAGTAATCAGTGCAGGAGAATGTAAACTAAAACTATTTGACAGGGGAGATCATAACACCTTCTCTTTGTTCAGTGGATCTTGAAGCCTTAAAGATATGGTGGACCTGTATAAAATTGTTGGCCCACTTAAGACTTCTGTGGTTACTTTGGAGAAACAATTAAAATTTATTACCAATATTATTCTTTAAAATAAGAATGGAGGCTATTTTTTGTCAAAAGGAACTTGTTAGCGGCAGTAATTCAGTAATATATAAGGTATATGTATGTATTAACAGGCATATGAGACCATAAATGCTCCAAAATGGTCAAACCTGCCCGTAGTGTGTTATATTTAAAATAACTACAATATGTTTTATGTTTTTTGTTTATGGTACATCAGTGGTAAAAGCAATAGAGGTGGTCGGTCAATAGACAGTGATGAGTTGTGGAAGCTGTACTCATAGGTTTAGCTTTTAACTGATAGATTACAAGTACAATAAGCAGACATGTCAGGATATTCCTTGAACTCAACATAGAAACAAGTATATAGGCCATTAGTGATCCTAGGACAAGTTAAATGTGTGTCCTCGTCCTCCAGGTGGGAAACCTGGCAGACTGTTAGGTACATTTAGAATTACCAAGATGAACTGTCATTAATGTATAAAAAACAGTGATGGGAATAAAAGGGAATCATGTGTCTTACTTGGTTGAGGATTTTTGAGGACACCAAAAAGGGCAAGCCACAAGTATTAGCTTGGTTAATGGCAGACCTGTTTCTGTTTGTGTAAGTGGCACAGTTGGTGCTAGGGTTTCCAACCCCCTGAAAATAAAGGGACACTTCGTGTGACCCGATTTCCTTCAGCCGTCCTGGCTAGGTTATTTTTTTAAGCCCCCTTTTTTTGGGAAAAAATTGGTGATTGAAAAAAATGACTGCTGGCTGTGAGGGGCTACAACATAGGAGTAAAATATTGCTTGAATATTAATACTTTTTCTCCTGATCCTGATGAGCTGCAGCTGGTTACCTGCACCTGCTTGCTAATACTTACACACAAGGAAAAGCCACACAGTAAAACACATTCAGAACAGCACATATGCTCAGTCATATCCTGGTGCTATCTAGAAGACGGAACCCCTGTGTACATATCTTGGCCACTGAATTCAGAATGATTTGCACAATAATCTATATATGTGCCATAGCTGTAAGCTAATCCCTCCAATGTAACAAGTTTTTATAATTTGTTGCAACAATTTTAGTAGACGTTCTTTTAGACAGTGACAGTAAACCTTTGCTCAGTTGTTAGTGGCCATGACAAAACCATGAAAAATGCTTTCCAAGGATTTCAAACATATACAAATTAGTAAAAAGGTGTTTAGGTTCAGGTGCTCTATTGTAGGACTGCAGTTGCCACTAAATATATAACATTAACTAGTACTGTGTATTTCTGAGTTTTGATAAAAACAGCTCTTATTTGATCAGGATGTATGCCCTGCAGCTGTCTTTCTGCAGCTAAAGAATCCTTCAGCATGTTTTACTCTGAAAAGGTTTACAATGCAGAGTGTGGGAGATTTCTCTTTTTTTCTCCTGTAGCCTGTCAGCAAAACTTATCTGGGTATCACTGAAAAACTGATATTTCTCCCTGCAAATATTAATCCCTCTGATCATGTAAGTGGTCATAGTGTGTTATCTTTTCAGCAGAAAAAAAGTGATGTTTCTTGATGGCTGATAAATAAACAATAATAATAACAATAAAAGATTATGTGGAAATAGACAAAATATAAAAAATAAAATAACTGGTAATGTAATCAGCTTTGACATTCTGAAGAGGCACATAACAGCATGAATATAACAAGAAGTATTCTAACACAAAGTTTACTATCTTAAAACCTCAAAAAATACAAATTAAAACATGGTGTCTCTACATGAATTGAACCAGTATATTTTTCACAAAAAAAAAATAAAAGTAATAATTTTCTCATAATTTGAGGGTTTCACCCGAGTGTTCCTCAATTTGTCCTCTGGCCAATTGCTCCTACTTTCCCCATGATACGTCATAACTTGGTGTGTGAAATTCATCTCATCTGAGATCCTTATACGCTGTCAGACTCTATGTGGAAAGGACTTAAACATGGACCCATTCATTTTTATTATTTATTTTTTGTTCCAGCCAGACAATGGGTCCTCCCTGCATAACAGCTGCAATGTATGAAGTTACAAAAAATTAGACTGCATAGACCACTGCTTGCAAGGAAGAAATACATGATGAGCCAATAGCCTTGGAATGACCATCACCTTATACGCTAATTGTTCAAATTGTCTGATGATGAAGTCAGACAGGTCAGTGTAAGCCACTCTTCATAAATAAGCTGTAACTGTTTCTCCCAGTCTCCTCCACTCAACACTGATATGGGATCTAACAACAGTGAACCACAGCTATTTCGTCTAGAAGGTTTTATACATGCTTAAAGCATTAAAGAAACTCTCAAGTGTTATTATATGCATTGTATATAATGACGTGCTGTGTGTTGTTTTTTTAAACAATCCAGAAGATTGCCAAAGAACACTCCAGTGATCAGTCACATTTTGCTGGTTTTAATTTGAGTAAGTCCCATGTAAGTCCCATGTGAAGAGGACCTTATTTTTTATTTACTGGAACCACTGGTGATACACTGGGCTGACTGTTTTTGGTACTCAAAATAAATATTTCTATCAATGCATTAATATAAGCAACGCCAACCTGTAAATATCAATTTATTAACTATAATAGATATTTGACAGAACCCTGCAGCCAAAAAGATTCAAACACTTTATTCTATACTTCTTCATAACCTTCTTACCTTTGAAGTTTAGACTCTAATTTGGGAACTACATTGGACCTAACTTATTTCTATTTCCCCATCTAAAACCAATATGATTTGCTGATTGACATTCTTGGTTACCATGACCTCCTCAAAAATGAGAAATGCATAGGGGATTGAAACCAAATCCTTTTGTTTTTGCAGTTTTATTAGGGAAGCAAGTAAGTTATGTTATTTATATGAACATATGGTATAAATATCAATGCAATCATTAATGAAACGAACTTTTGTATATTTTTTGTGAATGTGTGCTTTGCTAAGTAATGTTGGTTCTAGTGAGAGAAACACTAATTAAGTGTCCTCTGTTTGTAACTATAGACATTTAACATGTTACACCCATACCAGCATGTGTCTAGTTAACAAGCAATCCTGTTGACACTTTCGTTTTCTCTGTATCAGAGCAGTTTTGTTACTGTGCTAGTAGCTCAAATTGTCTTCAAAGAGCTGAGAAAGAACAAATCTGTGGTACGCCGTCCCAGGAGGACTCCACCTTTAAAATTTCAAACATACAATTACTTGTTTTCTATGTTTACTTAATAAATATAAAAGTTAAGTCCAGCCTCAGATGATTCTTCAGAAAAAGGTGTTGCTTGTAATATTCTTGACCGCATCAGCTATTGCTCATTTGTTTATCTGGTTTGCGTTTTTTGAAGACCCAAAATAGTTTGTAGGAAGAAGAAAGAGCAAAGCTTTTAAATTGTGCTTGCTAACAAAGCAATTTGTTTTGTGAAAAAAAAAAAAAACCATAGAAAATTCTTCTATTATTGAAATTACGACACTAAGGATGTCATGTATGTTGAGCAGCATTATTTTTGGAAAAGGTGTCAGAGGTTTGTGAGCTTATTGAGTCACAGAGATTACAGCTGTACCAAAAAAACTAAATGCAAAAAAGTTTCATATACTAAGAGTACTAAGAGCATAAAGAAAAGAGATTGTTTTGCTTAGAATATGTTCTTCTCTGAGCCTGTTTTTAAAATCTGATGAATGTTCCATGGTAAGGGGACTACTTGTTTTAAAATAAGTATACCTCCATCATTATTTTGTAATCATGAATCACCTCAAAACAAACAAAAGGTAATCCATTTGGCATCTCTTTGGCTGCATCAAGATATTCATTGCCTATGAAGAAACCCATGTAATATAGAAAGCAGCACAGTAAACATGTTGTGATCACTTCTGCTAGCAAAACAAAAAACAAAACAAAAAAGTGGACACAGGCTGTACAGCTAGAAATAAACTGGTAACAAGCTGTAGTGTCTTTAGTTTTTAATAGTAATTTGTGGATGTGTATATAGTCTGGTTTCAGAAGGAAATATTAAAGGTAAATACAATTTATGGGCTGTTTTAATCCAGTCGCTAACAGTGAATATCCTTTTCCTTCAAAATTTTACGACATGGACGGGTTTTGAACTTAGCTTTCAGGTTTAATAATTAAGTGCATTTCTGATCGACCACTGAAACAGCTTCTTCTGTTGCAATATTAATTGCCTTGCCAAAATGTATTACAGATTTATTTTCAATCATTGACTGGTGTCACCCAACCCCCAACAAAAATAGAGACGCGAACAGAGAGATAAAAATTGGGAGATAGCTAACACAACATTTATATTTTTAGAAGATGGCTGATCGTGATGTCAAATAATTTGTGCCAATAATTATAAAGAATAAGTTTTATTATTCTAAGTGTGTTTATTAAATTTGTTACCCTAAAACATTTATAAAATCCATCCCAATCTTAGATTCTATTACATTGTTTAGACAGTTTGATTATTTGTCATAAAAAACACTAATAGTACAAAATACATAAGTGACTTTTGAGCCAAAGGGTGGTTTCCTGAGACAGAAAAATGTGGGTGGGGTGTATTCACCACAAAGTAGCAGTTATCAGTAGCTCTAAGTAGGTTAGGACAAAGTATGGTTAAACTTTGAAGAATAGATTTAGCAGTTGTTAATGAAACCTTGTCTCCTTAGGGAGGTCATTCCACTGCTTCCCAGCCTTAATGCAAAAAGCAAGGTCACCCTGAGTTTTCAAATTAGATTTGGGCACAGCTAAGTGTGACCCCCCTGAAGATCTCAGCCACCAACAGTAGGCTTGCAGGGGCTTAAAAGCTAAGTATTATAGCTGGGAGCAGGACAAGATAGTGTGTTAAACATGAATAATATAATCTAAAATCAACCTCGGACACTAGGTGCAGTCAGTGGAGCTTACCTATTATTCAGTATTTTGTACCAAGACAGATATGTCTTGTACCATAGAAGTTAAATCTAAAATTGAAATGTTTAATGTGTAGTATTCAGAGGTTTTCATATCAAAAGAAATACATAAGGTATACAGATTTTAAGTATTATTAATAATAACAGTAAACGTAATTATTTTCTTCTTGGAGTTGTGTTGTATTTTAAATTAATTTATTATTAATTACCTAGTTTGTTATGCTAAACTAACAGAGACATGCACAGCTGTAAATATGTGGTCGTCAATTTTCCAGACTTATCTGATTAAATAAATAAATAAATAAATAAAATATAAAAAACCTAAGGAAACATAACTGAATTGAAGGTAGAGATATCCAAAATAGAAATTGTTAAACAGGCAAGCATGGTGTCAACCGCAACAGTATACTCCTGACAGAGATCTTAAGTATTTGGTCTTATCCCTGAGTCATACAGCGCATATATCAGCATGACCCCGACTGCACTGATAAATCATGCAGCACTCTACCTAAATGTACCCTGGGACCCATGTTAACAAGATGAGTGAGACCAGTACAGAACACAAGTAACATAACCTTATGCTTAGCATTAAGAATTAAATAACAAATGCCAATGGGATTTGTTTCTCTTCTTTCCTCACAGTGCTGAGCTCAAGATTAAAGAAAGCAGTGTACAGACTTTCACGGCAAGTAATAAGAATTAGAAATTCTTATCAGAGTGGAGAGATATTTGCTTCTCGAGCTTTACCATGTTAATTTACACAATGTATTGGCCCAACACTGTTAGAAGCAATGAATATAGGCCACAGTTTTTGTTTTTTTACATTTGTTCATCTATCACATGTATTATGAAACCTTGTTTGGCAATTTTTCCAAATGTTTCTATATAAAGATTCCTTTTTAGAAATCAAACTAAAACATTTATTGAGTATAAATAAAGAAAAGATATCCTGCGAAAATAAATCTTACAAATATACAAAAAATAACACCTAAAATGTATGTTAATATGCTTAGTTTTCAGAGCAGAAATTGACTTATTTTTAACTGTAAAAACAATGAGCAACACTGTCGATATAAATGCTTCACTTTTGGAGCCATGAATACACAATCAATTTATTCATTAACTATGACAAATGTTCTACCATGTATTTTATCAATTTATTCTTAGTTTGTTTTATGTAGCGTTGGGGTTTATGTTAATATGGGTGATGGACCTTTTTCAGCTCTCATCTGCCCAGAGAGGACAGGTTAACTTGAACAGTGCTTTAAAGCTAAGATATACATTTCATGTTTAATGGGAGATGTGCAATGATCTTTTTGTTATACAATTTTTCAAAAACTTTTTATTAAGTGGACTACAACATCCACTTTGATTACACCTTTGAAAAATATGTATCGAGTCTTTTAGTTATCAGCACACACTAATGTGAACATATCAGCGAGATTACAAATGTAAAAAAATAAATAAATAAAATAAACAATCTAACAATCAAAAACGCTCTTGAAAAAACAGAGTTGTTCTTATCTATAGTATGTCAGTTTTTCCTGTCTTTTCACCACTTACAAGGATATACTGATCTCTGCAATATGTGTGTATCTGTGTACTTTATAACACATTAGTAAAACATACTCCTTCATATTATAAATAAAACCTTTCAAAATCTGATACCCTAGAGTGCTTGATCGTTTAAATTGCTATAAAGAGTAAACATCATTATATTTATTATATTTTTTCTCTACTTTAGAAAAATTTGAACATGTGGATTGTTTAACTACAACCAAATCTCTTATCTTTGCCAGTAAAACATCCGTAAGCCACCCATTCAAAGGGACTTTGCATTAAAACTACCTTGGCACTAATTCCCAGGTATCTAATTCCCAGTCTTACCTTTGTAATGTTCTTAATAAGGCCCTAAGCCCTAAAATCCGTCATGCTGCTATGTTTCACATTCCCTTTGATCCTAAATATCCCCTTTCCTGTATCCTTGGGGCGGACTCTACATAGTATTACCTGCCTGTATGGTTCTAATTTTTTGAATAGAATATTAATTTGCAACCTTCTGTCCTCCAAAACAGAAGTGTCAAATATGATATTTAAACATTTTAATGCAGTTGTAGATTTTTTTTCAAACCAAAGAACATTATTTTTTTTATTTATAAAACTCATACACGATGACATTGTAAGGTTAAGTTTTGCATTATCTGCTGGTGGGAACATGTAAATATTAAATAAGAGGGGACACAGGAATGAACCTCATTCCAAAGAGGAGTTACTCATTGAAACAAAGACACTGTTCAATAAGTCTTTATTCTCCCGCTTTCCACCTCTGCTCGAGTCATTATCTCTCCCGTGACAGTACTATACTAGAAAGTCCAACCCAGCTTATAAGTTGCTTCAAACAGCTTTGCTGAAGACCGGTTGGAGATGTACATATAGTTCTGTAATATTGACTTGTCCAGATTGTTCCTTTCCGGCAGTGGTTTGAAAGCTGCTATTCTTTAAGCCTGGGGGAAGACATATAATGAGAGAGATGAGTCTACTGTTTGAATCAGATTGGACAAAAAGGCAGGGAAAACCTTTTTAAATAAAGTTGTGGGTTGAAATAATTTCCTCTATTTTATAGTAATTAGTTGCTGAATCTTTAACATGTTCTCTTCATCTATTAAGTATGAGAGACAGTACAGTAAGGACAAATTTACAACATAAAGACTATGCAGTTAATAAAAATATCATACTCAGTTAAAGGATGATACACATAATAGGTTAAAATAGTAGGTTAAGAAAATGTTAACATCCAATATGGCATGTTAACTTGTACCATTGATGGTAAATTTTGTTAATTAAAATGTGGGAAGATAGTGTTTTATGTAAGTAAAAAAAACAACAACCTGCAAACAGAATACCACCAACAATTAATAATGTTTATTTGAAAGGCAGGGTAACACTTATTCACAATTGTATGTTGAATAACTGATTCAGAATTGATCACCATTTTTTAAGTAACATGTTTTGCACACGTTGTCTACCATGACAGCTTGAAGTCACAAGAAATTGATCAGTTTCACAAAAAGGAAGTTACACATAATTTAAATAAGGATGTCAGACATTTTTTCTGCCAATAGAGCTATCAGTAGTAATCGTCACTGCTGTGTAGCCTATATAACCCCTGATGCTAATGTTAGCATAGCGCTTTCTGTTTTGCTGAACACAATCAACGAAAAGCACCAGGGTCACCCTGATGGTCTTCATCTTATTGCAGGAGACTTTAAAAAGGCAAACCGTAAGACTGTACTTCCGAAATGTCACCCAACATGTCAATTGTTCTACTAGATGGGAAAACACACTTTACCGTGTTTACGCTAACATCAAGCACATTTACAGAGCTAAACCCGTCCCCCATCACGGCCAGTCCGACCATCTCTCCCTGCTGCTCACCCCAGCATACACCCCCCTCAGAAGGAGAGCCAGGCCTACTGTTAAAACCGTCACAACCTGGAAACGCGCTCTCTTACAAACAGGACTGCTTCACACAGACATACTGGGACTTTTTTGAAAACCACGACCTGGAAACATCACTGGATTACATCAGGTTCTGTATCGGTCAGCAAAAACATCCGGGTTTTCCCTAATCAGACACCCTGGGTGAACAGCCAGTTACGTTTACTCCTCAAAACACGCGACGCTGCCTTTAAGTTAGGCAACAGGGCTATGTACAGTGCTGCTCGAGCTGAACTGAAGAGAGGAATTAAAAAGGCCATGTCGGATTACAGGAGGAAAATAGAATCCCATATGTCCAGCAACACCACAGGGCAGGGCATCCAGAATATCACAAACGTCTGAGGCTGTAATTTGTCAGCAGGAGACCTGAGCGTGTCACTATCGGAGAAACTGAACTGTTTCTTTGCTCTCTTCGAGACACCCGAGGACCGCCAATCTTCTCCGGCCTAGCTAGCCCCACCGAATCCCAGCCTGACCCTGTTCACTGTTCAGGAGCATGAGGTACAAAGGGTGGTTTTGGCAGTGAACCCCAGGAAGGCTGCTAGACCAGACGGAGTCAGAGCATGTGCCAATCAGCTCACCTTGATTGTCACAAGGATTTTCAACCTTCCCTTGGCCTTAGCAGTCATCCCCTCCTGCCTAAAGACAGCCACAATCATGCCCGTGCCAAAGAAGTCACCAATCACCAGCCTGATTATCGCCCAGTGGCCCTCACACTGGTAATCATGAAGTGCACTGAGAGGCTGCTCCTCCAACACATCAGAGACCATCTCCCCCCCACCTTCGACACCCACCAATTTGCATACCGGGCAAATAGATCCACGGAAAACGCCATCATCCCGGACATGCTAATTTAAAAACTGCCCACCCTGGGCCTCCCCCATCTCACATGTTCCTGGATAAAGGACTTCTTAACCAACCGTTCCCAGACTGTGAGACTCGGGCCCCATCTCTCCTCCACCCGCACACTGAACACTAGCTCCGCAGAGGGCTGTGTGCTGAGCCCCCTCCTGAACTGCCTTTACCCCAACGACTGCAGCCCGGCCCACAACAACAACCTCATTATCAAGTTTGCTGACGACACCACCGTGGTCGGACTTATCTCAGGCGGAGATGAGGCAACCTACAGAGGGGAGTTCCTGAAGTTGACAGCCTGGTGTTCACAGAATAAACTTGCACTGAACAACAGGAAAACCGAGGAGATCATCATCGATTTCAGGAGAAACAAAACCGACCCAGCCCATTTCTACATCAACAGCGAGCGTGTTGAAAGGGTCCACACCTTCAGGTTCCTTGGTGTCCTCATCTTTGCTGATCTCTCTTGGTCAGAGAAAGTCACAGCTGTTATCATGAGAGCTCAGCAGCGACTTCACTTCCTGTCACGACTGAATGGGAGTTTGAAGAGACAGAAAACTTAAATAGATGCAGAGGATGCTGTAAAAAAAGAGTTTATAGCAGCAGTTATAGAGCGTCACTGGCAGCACCTCAGCCCATGTTGTTGACTTATCAGCTATTTCCTAGCTACTAACAATGAGAAATTTCTCTAGGCTGTAAAATAGAACTGGGAAATAAGTTTCTGCTAAGAAAAAAAAAACTGTTTAGTTAGCTCTAAGCTTCGCTACAACAGAGAACCCTTTTTATTTGCTGTTGTTGTTATGGTATATTGAGAGCCTTTCTGCCCTTCGAGGCCTCTCTCTTCTACCCTTCTCCCTCATTGCTAACGAACTAACTCTGCCAGGCCTTACCTCAGGCGGTTCCTATAATTATTCCCTGGTGCCACAAACTGGTGCAATGGGTGTCCGTTACACACTATGTGCCCAGCTTGGAAAAAAAAAAACAACCTAAAAACCTTTGGGGCCATTATTTGTCAATCAAACCCAGGGCCAAACCAAAACGATGTCTGGTACCACTGAATCTCAGTTATCATCATTGAAAGCTGTCAGACCAAAGAGCATTTTTTATTGATTTCTGTAGTGTCATATTTATTTATTTTTATCACTACGACATTTTTCTTGTTCTGCTTTTCAGCACATCCTACAATCATATTGCCTCTCTTTGAATAGGAATCTACAAAAAAGATTTCTCAATACTCAACACATAAATCTAATATGAACTGTAGAACAGTTAGATTATTGATAGAAATGATTTTTTCTACTCTGGTAACCACCAATTATAGGTCAAGTACTAGATTATTTTAAATATAAGGCGTAAATCATTTTCCAGTGTTTCTTACTTTTTAAAGCAGTAAACGGTACAATTTGAATCATAACAGACAATGAATTACCAAAATATTTATTCCCACCATTTCGTAACCATTTCATAAACAATTTATACATTAATTTTAACTGTTGTGGGGCTTCTGGAGATGCTTTTCTGTTGTTTGTTTAAACACAATTTAAACGCTTTCTGGGGTAAATGTCATGACTCAGGTAAAAGTTAGAGAATAACAGTCAGTCCATTCATTAATTATGCTTTGAAAACTACAAAAATAAAATACAAATAAGAACCTAAAAAAAGAAAAATATCACAAAAATGTGTTTGTAACATCAAATATATTAAGGTAACAGCTCTAGCTTTAAATAGACTAAAACAAAAATTTCTTTGTTGCTACCCAGATTAACTAAAACCTAAAGTTGCTCCCAACAGGTTGATCAAGTTTTTTTTTAATGTCTTTTAGAACTAATTGCCAATCAAGCACACTTTTGTCACAATTTGCAAAGATGGTAGGATGGCAGATGTGTGTGTGAAACAGGCACAGCAGGTCATCACTTTGGCTGCAGGCAGACTGCTAAAAGTTTCAGTAATGTGCTGCTTATGCAAATTCCCAGCTGAGGATGTTCTACTTCAGTGATCGTCAGAGTTATCTCTTTCCATGTTGGCATGGAAGAACAGGTGGTTTATAGATACTTCTATATGATTTTATTGCTCAAAATAAATACTTTTTAATCATTTTAATTCAAACATTATTTTATTAGAATTACATATATTCCAATCTTGAAATATACCATTTATAAATGTATAAATACATCTACATCTATTTATAAAATTGAAGAAACATTTGCTCTTAGGAATATGGATTGATTTTTTCCCTACATCTGCAAGTACATTATCTTTAAGTGCAATGTCCTCTGTGTTTCTGTAAGTTAACCAGAGAAATATCAGAGATATTTCAAGAAACACCCATTTATTTCTGTAAAATCCTCCAAATTCTATTATGAATTTATATGTATCTAACAATTTTTTTCTGTTTTTTTCTGCTACAATAACATATTGTATAATTGTTGTAATAACTGTGATTGCTTAGTGAATATAAAAAGACTTTGAACAACAATGCAAAATTCCCTCAATTTGCAGTAGCATCCCTGGAACCCTTTTCAGAGTTTAATATTAATTTATCTGGTATCCCAAAATGATACAGAGTGAGCCTTAAAGTACATTTTCATTATAAAAACATTGTTGAAAAAAGTTTAAAAAATAATTTTTTTCTAGTCCTGTCAGTTATTGGTATTTTGTCTAAATTAACCCATTTCCACTTCTACCAACAAATGTTATATTTGTTTTCAAAAAAAAGCTTTATGATGATGTAAATAAGGGTTTAGAAGTGTTCAGCTTTTATTCACAAATATGGAATTATTCATAAATGAGCATACTGTTGGTGTAAGTAGCTTCATAGATTTGGTTTATTCAAAAATATAGGCAAAAAAAAGAAGAAAGTCCTACACAGTCCTCATTAGTCTAGCAGCAACTGAAAACTAATGGCCCAAAAGTCATATCTGAGCTACATGCTCATTATACTTGCCCTAAAAACTTTAAATGGTAAACAAATTACATTCAGTGTAAGACAAAAATAAGCTGTATTATCTTTCAACATTGTTAGTACATATATTATTTGAATGCTTTAGCAGTAATTTCATGCACACAATTTTACGATAGATTTTAAGATTTATGCACACCGTGGTATAACTGGGTCAGTCCACCCTTTGTCTTTCCAATTGCAAAACTTGCTTGTGGCATGTTCAGGGAGTTATTTTTTTGTTATTGTTGAGATTTTAGTCTATTTTGAGAAAACTGCATTATGCAGTTGCTCGCTTTTCATTCAGGGTCTTATATTTCACACATACTAAAGATAGATTGGACTGAGATTTGGTAATCCAAAATGATCTAAAATACTATTAACTACATGACGAGAATAGAAATGACCTTACTTTTGTTTTTTCCTGTCATTTGTTTAATATATAGCTAAAAATTTAAAAGTATATCAATGGAATCCTTTAATTTAAGTCAAAGTTGAACTCTACAATAAGAGAATTTAATATTATGTCAGCATATGGGTTTTGGAGAAATCAGCTCATTAGTTGAGAAGCAAAAGATTGCATTGTATTGGTAATACGCAAGGATTTTCCTACACGTAGGTTTCCGGTAAAACATGATCTAAACAACACAATGCTATTGGTTTAAAAATGAGGGAAATCTAAAATATGATCCTGCACATACAGACTAATAATTATATAATCACTAAAACATAAGTGTGTCAGGAATTTAGCAGGAACTGGATTAACATACACAGCAGACAGCGACAGATGCAAGGTAGAGGATTTTTTGAACATAATGATGACTTACAAAGCGTGGGGCAATGAGGACAACTAGTAACACAGGGAAACATGAGGGAGAATCCGGCAGGGAGAAAAGAAGGAGAGAAGCTTAAGTACTATTGGTGACAGGTGGAACCAAATCAATGAAAGTAAATGCAGCTGATACTGATTTTAAAGTGCCAGGCTGAGACAGAGAAAGCAGGGAAAATGACAGGAAACACAACATAAACAGGATAAAAACTAAATATTTAGAATCAACTAAGACAAACACAAAAACCAACAAGGAAACTATCACAGACCATGACAAAGTGTATTTACCACATTGAGTCAGTCATAAGTCCTTCCACAGTCCGTCTTCGTCTCCCAGCCAGCCTCAGAGTTCATCCCACCTTCCATGTGTCCCAAATAAAGCCCGTCCAGACCAGTACATTGTGCCCTCCAACCGACACCCCTCCACCCGCCCGTATCATTGATGGGCACCCGGGCTACGATGTCCGAAGGATCTTGGCTTCCCGTCGACGGGGTATGGGGTTTCCAGTATCTCGTCGACTGGGAGGGTTACGGTCCCGAGGAGCGTACCTGGGTGCCTCGGTCTTTTATCCTCGATCCTAGTCTCAATAGAGATTTCGAGGCCTCCTCTGTGTCGTCTGTACGGTGCTTGGGGGGGGGGGGGGTTACTGTCATAGTTGAGACTTTCTAGCACCTTCACAGGTTGTCCACGAGGGGGCGCCAGAGCATCACCGGCTGGAGCAGCTCCTCACCTGGGCTCTTTCTCCAGGTGATCTGCATTTGGGCTGATTGAGTTGAGCTGTTTATAAGGAGCAGGGATCCAGCTTCTCATCGCCTGAGTGTTTGTTAACCCTGGTAAACCCTTTTTTGTGCTCACCTCTTCAGGTTCAGTTTTACTTGTGCTCAAAGCTACTCCGTTCAAGATAATCTGGATTCTCACCACTCTGGTTCCTGCTCTCAAGACTCAGCTTGATCTGCCCGCTCCAGCCATTCACCATCTGCCTCACGCCCCTCTGGACAACAACCACCTAGGACTCTTCTGGGAAGTCTCTCCACTCACCGCTCCCTGGCGTCACCACCAATCAACAGTAAGCCTCATCACTATCATCTCCACTCTCGTTTCATATACTCACCTTCTCCGTCTCACCTCCAGAAGTCTCCGGTTCCCCACGTCGCTCTCTGTTCTCTGGATATCCCTTCCGCACCCTGCCCTGACCATTGCTTCCATCCTCAAGACACATCCACATTTCTTAATAAACTTTATTATTATCACTCCTGAGAGTCCCCTGTTTATGTGGGTCAGATACCTAAAAGGCATGACAATCAGTTGATTTGCAAAAAATGTTTCCAAGGATTTTAGATAAAGAAAGGAAGATTAGATATGGGTCTGTAATTTGTTAAGTCTCCTTTATCAAAGTTTCTTAAGTAAGGGTTTTATTAAGGCTACCCAAAAGCTTCTGGTACATATCCAGTCACTAATGACAGATTAATCATATCCAAAATGGGGGTAATAATAATAGGAAATACAAAATACAAGTTGAAGGCTTAGATAAGACAATATTTTTGGAAGCTCAGAAGGCCTCAACAGGAACAAAACATTTTAAACAGAGATCAGGCTCCAGAGCCACATTCAGTGCCTTCTCCCTTACTGATGTAGTAGTTATGTTTTGGAGAATGCCTTTAATTTGAGTTTTTATAGATTCTAAAATATCAATAAATAAATAAAGAATAATAGATATTTCCATTACAGCTAAGAGCTGGATGAATGAATGGCACAACAGAGTTTTCATTTCTGGTAAGTTTGGCAACTGTATTAAAAACAAACCTAGGATTATTCTTATTCTCCTCTACTGATAATGTAAAAAATACTGACCTAGTTTAGCAAAGGGTCCTTTTGTAAAAAAGTGTAAACATCAAAAAATAATTGTATTTCTTCACACACACAAAAACAGAAAACCAAACAATAGTATCTTTACAAGATTTCAGTTGTTAGAAAGGATGGAAACATGTTTTTTAACACTATACCACAATGCCTGCCTTTATCACTGTAGTTTGAGCAAGCCAGGCATAGTGCAGATCAAAGTAAAAAAAAAAAAAAAAGTAAAAATGAAATCTTTAATATATAAAGCCCAGTGACTGTGCTTTCCTAGATATTTTTGTGCCATTGCAATCCAATAAATTATTAATAGTAAGCACTGCCATTTTTACTACAAATCCATACTTCTATATTTTTATGTTGCACCCATGTAGCAATGGGCAAAAACAAAATCCTTGCTTTTTGTATGAAGTCATGTGTGTAAAAATGTTTTCTCTCTAACTCCCGATACACACCTCTGCTACAGTGCATGATCCCTACCAGTTAGTTATCTATCCATGATAGATTAAAAAGTTCTTGTCAGAGAATGCTGGTTTATTTGTGAGATTCTTTATGTTGTAGCACTGCAAAGCTGACTTGTAATAAAAAAGCTGACTTGTACTAGAATCTGTCTGTCTATAAAATATAATAAAAAAGAAGCTTCTGGTCTTATAGTTGAAGATAAATGGTGGTTAAAAAATAATTTAAACCAATGTATGTGCTGATGACTGAAGACTTAGCGTCTTCTAGTAAAACAAAACAAGAAAAACTGGTTTGAGCAAGCAGTGCAGGTCATCTGCATCTTTTTGACAGAAACCTGACATTGCTGGGAAGCTTAAGTGCTGCACTGCATTTTTTTTGGGTTTTCATGCACAATGACCCCTTTGGGCATTTCCACTAAAAGCCATTAGCGCTCCCAGCACTGTAAAACTTGCATGAATCTATAAATCTTTCAAAGAAGTGGATTGAATTTGTACTCCTGATAAAGGATAGGTTTTAGATGAACAGCACCACAGTTGAATCGAATTGCCGACAGCACAGGCTCTGATGGTGAAAGCTACGAAATGTTGTTGAAATGCAACAACACATTCTTCATTAGAGGATATTTCTATCTATTCTATCTATCTATCTATCTATCTATCTATTCTATCTATCTATCTATCCTATCTCATGTCAGAGTGAGTAGGGCTTTTACAAAGAAGATATAGTGAAGCAAATTGGAGCTGTCATTTTAACACCATTACCCTGTTCAACTACAGGTATGTATTTTACATACATTTTAGCTTATACAAACCTCAACTGCTCATACATGCAGTTGTAACCTCTACTGCTTCTCTGTTAGTTAGTGTCTCTGTTTACGGTTACCTTTTATAGTAAAGAGAGACATAAAGGGGTGGTGGGGTGCACAGCTCAGTGTTTATGCCAAACTGTGAAGGACGTTGGGAGGGGCAGGCAAACAGGAAGGTGGGAATCCAATCGCCCCACACAAGGGCAAATTATCTGAACAAGATGCTGAGAATGGTGTGTCTTCAGCCACTGATTGATAAGAGCCATCTATCTTTAGTAAGCAGCATTGTTTGGCTCTGAGCATCAAAACCTTGGCTGTGGCTAAAACGGTTGTTGTGTCCCACTCCCTCCCTATCCTCGCTATAAACTGAGGGTAAAAATAATGATGCCACCTTACTTGGTGGTCACTATTGAACTTTCCTGTGACATTGAAACACATTCAACTATTAATTTAAATTATTTATCTCTGTTATATTGCATCTTTGCTTATTATAAAAATAAAAATAAACTTAAGTTCCTATTCATTTAAGTGCTGTTACAATTTTATATAATTGTTTTGCAATTTTGTTTCCACTGAAATGAATACCACTTTCTAATGCAATACTGTTTCATTTGTGGGTAAACCCTTTTCATAGCTCATATAGCAGTCATGATGTTCAAATGAAAATTCTCTAAGAAAACACTGCCTTGATAGAAACAGAGAACAAATGCAGATAAAAGTAAAGATAAATTACAGCTCATTAGGAAAAGAAGCCAGTATTTAAGTGCAATGCAGCCCCCCCCCCACCCAAATAAAAAAAGCCAAAACAAAAGCACTTCATATACAACAAATTGCAAATTCTTTCAATCCACAGTCATACAAGCTGACTGTACTCTGCCAATGCAATATGTGGAAAGATTACAGACATAAAAGAATAGCTCCTAAGGTAAAACAAACATTTAGACAGATGGTACTGCTCAATGCAAAAAAAATAGACGAAGGATTTATCGATCTGTTTCCTTTCCTCTAGCTTGCAAAATGTTCAGAGCTACCAACAAAACCCTAAATACAACATTTATATAGTGAAACATGGTGGGGGCAGAATTGTGCTGTAGTAGTTTTAGTAGTATGTACTGTGCAAACTGCTAGTCTTATACATCCAACTTAGCAGAATGTCTTTTTCTTGTTACATTTATAAAAAGCACAAACTCCTCCTGGGTCTCTTTTTCAGAAAATCGTAGCACATATAAGGTCATGACTAAGGTTTTGTTGCTTGGATACTCGGTGTTGTAATCTTAACTTTAAATGATACAGTTGTAGCTTATTATATGCATTCATTGGTTTCATTTTACTGATCGAAAACGTACTATTAAGTCCTTTCAATTTGGAATATGAATACAATTTGAACTACTTGAATATTTAAATATGTTTTCTTTTATTTATCCAGAGCACATTTAATAATGAGCGTTCTGTCACTGACATGATAGAAAGTATACTCTTCTTTTTGGCCTGGACTAACCGCTGGAAAAACAGGCTAATTTATCTGAGGTCATGGCATTGATTAGCCACCAATGCCCTGGAGCCCAAATAGGAGACAGGTTGCAAGATGACCCGATTTAGACTGTAAAGACAACATCAGAGCCAGTTCAATTAGCAAATTCAAATCCATGTTGATTAGTCCGGTGCCAAATCATTACAGAAGCTTGGCTTGAGTGACTCTGACTCTGATGTACTCAAACTGCTCTTCTTTACAACAAAGCAATACAAAGGAATAGTTTAGGGTCATATATTTGTATCAAGATTTGGGTATGGTAAAAGCAGACACTGAATTTTTCACTCATGAATTTAACCATGCACCTTAGTACCCAAAGACAAACCTTATGTTCACTGTGTTTCGTACTTAGCCCTCTATAATCTAGACTGAAAATGAAAAGCTATTTTTCTCACGTCTTTAATTGAATCTATATAAAATGTGTAGTGAACCCCTTTTATTCACATGACCATCACCACCCATGGAAAACTGAATTTTCTAAATCCTTTCGAAATTACTATAACAGTCTTTTTTAAAGTACAACCAAATTAGACTTAATAGTGTAAACCACTGCAGCAATACAGCAGAAGCTAACATCAGTCTTCATACAGTCTTCATTATCTAAACCCTCGGGCATACAGGAAATCAGTACTAAGGAACATGAATGCTTTTGTTGGATTGATCTTTGCAACAGCCAGCATATCAGGTACCATTGTGCATCAAATTTCAATTTTACAAATAATTTTAATCAGCCTTTAGCAGATTTGAATAGTTAAAATATAGATTACAAATGACAGCTTATTTAGGACAAAAACTTGACACTTGAGTTGGACCTGTCCCTTTAAAGACTTGAGACAATGAAAAATGGATTTGTGGGCAGTTTTTTTGCAAGTAACAATTCAGTTTTCATGTGGGTTTATGCTATCCAGGAATACTGAACAGCAAATAGGTGAAGGTCAACTCATTGTCTGAATCCATCCAGGTGGGTCCAACCTGTCTTACTCCTGAGGAACAGCAGAGTAGAATGCAGTTGCACCAGTGTTATAGCTGCATTTTCCCTCCATAAAAAAATAATGTTTTAGGGAGGGTCCATTAGTAAAAATAGTGGTGCTGGTGAACCAGTCTATTTTAAAGTTACCAACCCGAGTCCAATGGAAAGAAAAATGTGTCTAAACCGAGAAATGAGGCCACCCCCACTGCCTAACCTCTACCAGTCAAACCGACTGTAACCAGTATCTTCCCTGGGTTGAGTATGCTCACAATTGCCATTGTTTTTTTTCTTTTCCTTTTTTAAATTACCCCAATTTACCAAACTCCCCTCTTTCCTCAGGTAAGTAGGATCTCTGGATTACATCTGTCAACGTACATATTTGTGGTTGCAGTAACATCCAAAACTGTATCTTCTCTGCCCTCTATTGCACTGCGGGCCAGAACAAAATAATGGCTGAAATGAAACACACTCCACAATACACCCTTCGTCAACAGGTTTGCCTCTCCTTCTGAGACACACCTCTCATATTTTTGTCCAAGTAGCTCTACACTAGATACATTAGTCCGTTTTAAATACAATCTCACATCAGGTCAACTGCAGTTTGTCTATGCTTACTCCCAGTTTACAGATAAACCCCACACTTCATGTCTCCCAGATTAAACTGGACCATTCTAGCACATTGTTGTTTCCTACATGGGGTTCTCTAGGGCAGTGTTTTTCAACCACTGTGCCACTAGTGTGCCGTGGGTGATCGTCAGGTGTGCCATGGAAAGTATCTTGGTGAAATAATTGTTGGTGCATAATTGTTGTTGACGAGCTTTGTGTGTGTCTTTCTTCAATTCCTGCCAGGATATCAGCTCTGTGTTCATCCAAACATGCCCAAGTTTCACACTAAGTGAGTAAAATATACAGATATTGACATTTTGTACATGCAACTCTTCACATACTAACAGTGAAATCTTCCAAATATTATTGCTTCTCCCAAAAAAAAAACCATTTTCTGTATTCCGGCTAACAGAATGCTTGTGGACAGAATTAGTTTGTAAAACAATGAAGTTTTCTACAACCTCTTTAAATTTAAGACCACATTGTTGTGCTGTTCAGGTGTATTTTTGAAGTGGACATGTTAAGTGCAATTTGAAATAAGAGATACAAAATATGATAAATACATTTTTGTGTTTATTTGATTCATTCAAGACAATTTGATAATAATTACAATATTTTTAATATATGCGACTATAGAGTATAATTTGTTGGCTGCAGCGATGGTGATCGTATATCCATCAAATACATTTGAACCATCCAAAAAAAAACAAAAAAAATACATGAGAAACTGGAGAAATACCAAGGCTCAGGGAAGAGTTAGAAAGAGCCTGGCAGGTGAAGGCAACTGTAGTGCCTGTGATCATTGGACCTCTCGAGGCATTGACCCCAAAATTGGAATAGTGGCTCCAACAGATACCTAGTGAAATATCAGACAGCTCTGTCCAGAAGAAAACATTGTTGTCCTGTTTTGTTCCACAGTCATGGTTTAAATAATTATATATTTTTGTGAAAATAGCCAAGGAAAAAGACAACATAAAGTAGTAATTTTCTTTCCTGTTTGTGCATACTGAATGGCTTCCAGTGTTTTTAAACTTGTATATAGCCCCAGAAAGTCTTGTAATGGACAGAACTGATTGTTGTAATGAATAAGCTATATCCAAGATTCCTGTAAATTTGGTATTTTCCTGACATCAGGTAACATCCAGAACAAATCACTGGACTGGCAGATCTCAATCCTCCCTCTTTCTTCATTATACACAAAGCTCTAACCAGAACATCTATTATGAATGTCCCTTAACTATCAAAAACATTTACTGCAAGTTCCATGTCTACTGCAAAAATCTTTAAAAAAGCTTCGAATGATGCTTACGATTTCCCATTACCTCAAATTCTTTCTATGTCCTTTTGAAGCAGCTCACACAGCAGAGTAGAAAAAAATAAATAACAGAAGCTCTTTTCAATTCTAAATTCCAGCATCTGTTTTCATTATTTTATTTATTTATTTTTTATTTTATATATTTTTATTGATTTTATAATTTTTTTGCGTTTCTCTGAGCTATTCAAACAAGTTCAAACTTTCTTTATTTTCACAATTACCTCACTTACACGAAAGCAGTCTGAAATGAACAAACCAAACTTGCCTGACTCTTCAGGGGAAAATTATATCAACCCTGCTTAAGTAAAATAAACAAGGCCCACACAGTAATGTCCTACTCATGTCCTCTCTGTCTTTTTTTTCTAAACTTGATAGAAATTCACCAGCTCGTAAATAGTGCTACGCTTTTCACAGATGCTGACATTAGTATTCTACAGGGATTAATCCCTGTGACATGTAATACATCATCGTCACCAGGAGGAGTTTCCACTGCAGGGTTGACATGCAAATATAGAAGAACATGTTCAGATGTATTTCTGTATAGTCTTTATCCTGAATATGTTCTCTGAAATGTATTTGCAGAACTGTGCATATGCAGCAAAGTAAACCCATTGTTTCACAACACTTACACAGTGGTACAGTAAATCCACAGATTTCTAACCTCCTGATGCTAGCATTTCTTTTCTTTTCCTTTTTTTTTTCCTTGTCCTGTTCAGCATCATGGCTAGTAGAATGAGTTTCTGGCAGCCATAGTTGTTTCACAGATTTTCTTTTCCAAGTGAGGCTTTAAAAATATAGAGCCTCCCTTGCTTCCCATACCTTAATTGTTTATCGATTTCTGAGGTATATTTACATTCTAAAGCTAAACATGACTGAGGGGTCGGTGGGTAGGTGGGGGGATAGGGTGCACAGAGTGAAAGGGAACATATACACAGACCAATCTGCAAATGGAAACAGGTAAACAAACAAACAACAAAAACAAACAAACAAAACAAAGGAAACCAAAAAACTAGCTGCTACTAGATCGCTCCTGAAGCATCCTTAGAAAACTGCGAAATGGCAATGAATCATACCTGTGGAGATATAATTAGCAGAAAGCAAGGGGCAAAGACAGAAATGTATGCGGCACATAACACATAAATAAATATGAGGCAGACTTGGTGTTATTAAAAAACAGATCGGCACAGTTAAAGTGTTGTGATCTCTATAGTGTGTGATTGTGCATGAGCATGCAGAAATTGTGATGCAGGTATTACATGAATTATGCTCAGCCATGGGTAGAGAGGGCCACTGCCACCCCCCTCCCAGATCCCAGAGCGAGCAGAGGAAGCCCAAGGTCCTGGCCACTGGGGCCACGCAAGAGCACAGAGACCAGACAGCTCACGGCAGGGACACCACGCACCCGCCCAGAGGACCGCAGAGGGGGCCCGGGGTAGAGCCACCCGCAGCCGTGGAGTAGAGCCCCCCCAGGTTGAGTGCAGCAGCAAGCAGTGAGGAAGGGTGAGGAGGGGTCAGGGCACTATTCACACAGTCACTCAAGGTATGGATGGGGTCGGTGTTTGGGGGAACCATCCTCTGGTGCAGCCCAGTGGGTGGCCCCCGCGAGAAGAAGCGCCCCCACCAACGCAGTATCCAGCGCCCCGAGCCTGCAGACCAAC
>JAVLVB010000735.1:3123750-3138157 GCA_032876305.1 Orestias chungarensis
TGGCCCAAAATGTTGATGACTAGGATGTAATTAAAATGGTAGGGAAGGAGATGTGGAGGGAAGCATGCCACAGTTTACACACAGTGGAGCTCCTCCCCAGCCCCCCCTGAACCACAGGCCCTCAGTTTCAGGAGATGCAAGAAGCCGGGAGCCGCGCAGAACCGGCAACGTGATCCCCAATCTCCAGCTGCAGCACAGCCCCTGGCCCCAACCGCCCTGTGTGTGATTTGTGGTACGCAATAGTGACTAATGTGCAATTAAGAATAAGGGAGAGTGGTTCATGGAGTGCGACAAAGGGCCACTTCACCCCACTCCAGAAACCACACCTCTCCCCGAAAGGCCCTAAGTGTGTGGGTGAGTGTTGTGGACTTGAGCCAGAGAGGAGAAGGGAGTAAGGTGTGTAAGACCGGGAGCATCGGCGCTGCCCCCGTATGATGGGACCAGATGGTCCGAAAGGCGCCCCCATCTCCCAGCCGCCACCAGGGTACAGTAGGGTGAAACGTCCGCCCGACCCATGGCAGCCGTGACCGCGCCCCGAGAGCCACGACCAGCCCAGGGGCCACCCACCGGTCGACCAAAAGGTGGCTGGGGAGAAGAGAGTTTGGAGGGGGGTGAACTCGGGTACTCACTGCATTCACTCTGGGTGGGAACATGGGCCCAGGACCAAGCACCTCCAGCCCCACCAATACTATCCCGCAAGGAAGAGACGCACTCATACACCCATCACCTCCACCTCAACACTCTTTTTTGCAGTCCTGCAGAGCTAACAGAGACCCCAGAGTACACCGCCTAGGCATAGACCGGCAGCGGCCGACCACCATGCCGGCACGTCCAACGCCACCCGAACCCCCCGGGCAAAGGCGAACCCCACAACCAGGCGCAGGAGACCCCCAGGCGCCAGAGCCCCAGCCTCACCCCCCAACCCCCACCCGGGAAACTCAGCGACCCAGCAAAAGAAAGGCAGCCGCCGCCCTGGGCCCCACAAAGGCCCCATCCACCATCGCGCAGCAGCACCACCCACGGGTCACCAATGCAGAGCCCCGGACCAGATACACGGCGCACCACCCGGGAGCTATCCAACCCCTGGAGCCATAAAGATGAAGGTCCTTCCTAAAGTAAACTACCTATTTTCAATGATTCCCACAAGGCCATCCTCTGCTTGGTTTAAGTCACTAGACTCGTCTATCTCCAAATCTTTATGGAAAAAAACCCCACCAAATATCAGCGTTAAAATGCTACAAAGAGGTAAAGATTGTGGTGATTAAGAATTACAAAACTTTCAGCACTATTTTCTAGCTAATACATTGCAATACATCTCACATTAGTATAAAAGTAACCCACAAGATGAAGAATGGATGAATGTAGAACAAACATTCTGTGATCAGCTGGAAATCTGTGATTTACTATTTATTAGCCTGAGCATTAACCATCATAAATGCTTTAAAAGCATCAACATTAGCTCCTCTCTGACAGCCTGGTGGGAATTTCTTAAAATCAACAAATCTCACTCTAGCAATGTAAATTAACACCCATTTGGAACAACCCTGATATCCTTAAAAACAAAAAATGCTATACTTTACAGTATGGAAAAACAAAGGAATAAAGACCCTGGAGCACATAGCTCAACATGGTAAATTTATTTCATTTCATACACTTATAACACTATATGGAATAAATAGTAACAGATTCTTAGAATAACAACAAATAAAGGCAGTAATTAATGAGAAATACATTGTTAAGCAACTAGATCTACAACTCCCTTGCAGGGTAGCAGCATTCTTAAACATTTGCTCCCCAAAATACCTATCAAAAATATACAAACTTTTATCCAAGATAGACAATTCCATTTCTTTACCATCTTTAAAATGGGAGATGGACTTATCTTTATAATAAAATCCCAATTTGTGGTCGCTAATATGCTATAACACCTTTAGAAACTGTAAGGAACCCAAATCTACAACTTATGCAATATAAGATTCTTTCACAGAAGTTATTATCGGTTTACACCAAAAACTATTTCCTACGGGATCAATAAAGTATGCATTATTATTATTATTATTACACAGGACAAAGGATGTTCAAGATGGGTCTTAAACATACAAATATCTGCTCACAGTGCACAGGTAACACACCTGATGATTATCTGCATGCGCTATGGTACTGATACCTGCAATCTCTGGTCTTCTCTAATTGAGTCGTTGTCTCACTGCTCTAGGTTGCTCTGGAGTTGGCTGTGGGGGGATCTTGGTGTCGGGGCGGCAGGCGCGCATCTGGGTCCAGGGTTTGGATAGCTCCCGTTTGGTGCGCCGTGTATCTGATTCGGAGGTCTGCATTGCTGACCCATGGGTGGTGCTGCTGCGAGGTGGTGGATGGGGCCTTTGTGGGGCCCAGGGCGGCGGCTGCCTGTCTTTTGCTTGGTCACTGAGTTGCCCGGGTGGGGATTGGGGGGCGGGGCTGGGGCTCTGTCGCCCGGGGGTCTCCTGTGCCTCGTTGTGGGTTTCACCTGTGCCCGGGGGATTCGGGCGGCCTTGGACATGTCGGCATGGTGGTAGGTCGCTGTCGGTCACTGCCTAGGCAGGGTACACTGGGGTCTCTGTTAGGTCAGCAGGATTCCACAAAAGAGTGTGGAGGTGGGATGGGTGTGTGTGTGCGTCTCTTGCTTGTGGGATGGTAGTGGTGGGGCTGGAGGTGCGTGGTCCTGGGCCCATGTTCCCACCCAGAGTGAATGCAGTGAGTACCCCCCACCCATCTTCATTTCTCCCCAGCCACCTCTCAGTCGACCGGTGGGTGGTCTCCTGGGCTGGTTGTGGCTCTCGGGGCGTGGTCCCGGCTGCCATGGGTCGGGCAGATTTCGGCCCCTACTATCTCCTGGTGGCCTGACACTGAGGGCCTTTGGTTGGGGCGGGGCTGGGGGGACACTCCACTGTCTGCAAAATGTGGCATGCTTCCCTCTACATCCCCTTCCCTACTATTTTAATTACATCATAGTCATCAACATTTTGGGCCAGAGGGGGGTCTTCCCGCGCCCCTGTTTCCTGGGCGCTATCCGGGGTAGGGGGAGATTGGTTGGGGGGACCAGAGGCTGGTCCCCCCAACCACCAACCCCATCCACACCTTGAGTGACTGTGTGAGTGGGTGAGTGAGTTTGTGTGATTGTGTATGAATGTGGGAGGGGCTTGGTCTGTCACTGGGTGTCCTCTGCCTCCCCATGCTATTCCCATGTGTGGGAATAGCATGCCCCCTCCTCACCCTTCCTCACAGACTGGGCCCTGGGTTGCAGTGCTAAGGGCACAGGGCTTGTATCGATCCACCCCGGCTGGGTGTCTAGGGTCGACATTCCCTCTCGGGTGTCGGGCGGGCCCTCTGCTGGGCTCTGGGGGTGCTTGGGCCCCGACCGTCCTGCCTGGACGGTCGGGGCCTGGCAGGACGGGTAGGGTGCTGCTCCTGGTACCTTGGGAGCTCTACTCCGTGGCCGCGGGGGGCTCTCCCCCGTATCCCCTCTCTGGTCCTCTGGGTCGGTGCTTGGTGTTCCTGCGGTGGGCTGTCTGATCTCTGTGCTCTTGCGTGGCCCCAGTGTCCTGGACCTTGTGCTTCCTCTGCTCGCTCTGGGAGGGGGTGGCAATGACCCTCTGTACCCATGGCTGAGCATATTTCATCTAACACCTAGGAGCCAGAAACTCATTCCACTAGCAAGATGCTGAACAAGACAAGGGGAAATATATATATATATATTATAAAATTAAAGAAATATAAATGGTTTAGAAATTGGTAAAATGTAAAATACTTTTAGCATTGACAGTGAATATTTTTAGATGATTGTTTACAAAGGTCTCCTACTCTAACCTGTAACATTACATTTTTATTATTATATGTTTGCTTTAGCCCAGTGTATTGTTTTTTTTAAATTATGTTTAACATACATAAAGGAAGAATTTCCAAGTTGCTAGCAGAAAAATCTATTGGATCCATCATCAAATCCTCATTATGATTTATAAATTTAGAGCTGAAGAATAAAGGTATCAAAAAGAGCCACAATTTAGATTGACAGGATTTATCATTCCTTTGTGTCTAAAGTTGTTCATCATGATCTCTTTTACAACTGTCACACTATTGTGCATTAGTCATTTGTTTCTATGGATAAAACAATATGTGCAAATGTATACAAGCTTTCTCCATAAAAATTTTCAATACCGGCTTTGGGGCATTACAGACCCACCATGTAGGACCCAATGCAGACATGTGGGAGAATAGAGCTACAAACATCCACCCAATCAGACCAAGCCAGGCAGAAAGGCCCCACCAGGCACTCACCAGGGCTGTGCACATGCGCACACATACATGGACGCACACACCCTCTTGCCCAATATACCCAAAATTAAAAAAAGAGTACCGATAAGAGCCGTGAGCCGCTGCATCTGTGCATGCCGCCATCTTTAAACAAATGCGTAAAATAGACTGTAAACACAACTTTCACTCGCTATACACACTTTATTTTCCCGGTGCAGGTAAAGACAACCCAGAGGGTAAAACGTGGAGGGGGTTTACTTCATTCTGGGGGGGAGAAAGGCTGACGAGCCAAACATAGTAGCTTAGTCAGCCTAAGACAGGCACAGCCCACATGACTCCAGCTCAGACCCTAAAGCTGATTATACCCAGAGACTACCCATGTTCTTAACGCTTCTGACCCACATGAACCAGAGGACTCTCAGGAGTAAAATAACCAATGACTTTTTTTAACTGTTTTGGGATCTTGAGACTGGATAACGGCAGTGTGTACATAACATGATTTACCTAAATAAGTTTGTCTACTCTCCTTTTGAGCTTATTTACGTTTATGTCTAAATACATTAGTATAATACTAAACTTGATTTTGATTAATCATACAATATATTGTTCTATTGTATGTATAGTACTTAAACTATTATATTTACTATAAATAATTATGTATCAGTGGATTTATATATAGTGTCCTAGTGTCACCAAGCCAGGGTGGAGCTCTGGAGACCCCCAGTGGACAACCTCAAGAGGTGCTAAACCCTCAGTCCTGACAGAGACGCGTTAAATAAATAGTTAATAGAAATAGTTAAAGAAATAAGAGTAGGACATGGTCCAAAAATGCAGCCAACAAGAGCAGCCAAATGACTATGGTCCCAGCATCCAATCCTAGATGTGGAAATCGGATATTCATGTGGCTTATTGCCAGAATCCACCAATCCATTGTTCCTGGGGGTAGTTTCAATTTCCAATGGTCATTGGGCACATTGCATACATCTTGGGAGAGGAACAAATATGCAGACACAAGCACCTACCTAAGAACAGTTAAGAGAGACAATTTATTTCGTCATGCTTTTGGACTGGGGGAAGCAGCTAGATTACATGTAGAGAACCCATGCCCATGCAAACCTAATGCAGGAAGACCCAAGCCTGGGATTTGAACCCAGGGTCTTTTTGCTGAAAGACACATGCAAGGTCTATGAACTATGTCACTATCCAGCCAGAGTCATGATAAGTTAAGAAAAAACCTGTCAAAGCCCTGCGGACATTTGTTGTTGAAATTAATGTCACCTTCAAAGCATCCACTGTCATGAAGATCAGTACAACTGTGCATTTACATGTACATTAAACATTTCTGTGTATTATTAAACATTATTTGAAAGAAAATATATTTCTATTTGCAATTTTAAATATAATCTAACAAAAATAATCAATAACCCTGTGATTACTATGAGTAACAACTTGCAGCTTTTTCACCATGTTATCTTCTTACAGCTAACTTACACAACATCAATTAGCTTTATTTAAAGGTTCAAAAACATATTTATTTTCTTCTTAGAGACACTAAGGTCAAATATCAACTTTGATTATCTATGCACGAGCAAATACCAGTATATGGCAAATTTCGTTGTTGTTTGGGGACTTTCCTCAAAGTCACTGATATGTCATGCAAAAACCTCAACCTGCTGACATGAGAGAATTGTGCTAGAATTGTACAAAAAAACAAACGAGGGAGCGCAAAGTAGAACATCAGGTTGTGTAACTGCAAAACTGGCAGCCAGAATGAAACATAGGAAACTGAGAACAAAAAGATATGCTGTCAAACAAAAAAACAATACAAACCCTTTACATAATAGCTTAAAATTTTTAAAAGCAGATTGTAAGTTTTGCTTTTCTCAAATAGTTTTTTTTTTGTTTGTTTGTTTGTTTGATCATCTAAGAGTTTTTTTCAATCTTGTTGGCACAAAACTAATTCCATGCAGATGCAGCTTCCTGCCAGATGGAATATAGGAGTTTATTTTTTATTTTTTGCAAAATGTCAAAATTTTAGGTCTGGTCTATGCTCCTTCAACATGCTAAAAACTGAAGAAATGACAAAACAGGGTCAAAATTTCGAGTTCAATCCAGTTCAGACAACTTTTGGCATCATGTACAACATGGTTGCATTACATTTTTTTGTAGGTCTTAAGTTCTAAAAGTGTATCTAGTTTTATACCTATATATTGAAGTAGGTCTGAAAATTTCAGAAGGGAACTCTTTTGTTATAACTTTGCTAAAACCTTAGTTTTTTTAGGTTATTATTCATTTTAATTTAGAAAAGCATTAAAGGTTCTCGTAGGGTTACTATGGTGGTGCACAGAGGTGAAGCAGCTACTCACGCTCCTGGGAATAAGCCCAGTTTTAAAATTATTGAGTCTGATTTAGGCACTATTTGGGAGCTGGGTTCACGACTGAAGTACAGCTAAACCAAACCGATGACCATCTGAGACAGTTCAGTTGTTAAGTGACCACCAAAACTAAAAGCTGAACTCACATGAAACTGACAGACACTCTGGCCAGTTTTTAACAACATGTCACCATACAACACTGTGAACTGTGTGTTCACTAATGCCATGTAAAGAGCCCTTCTTCACCCCCAGATGCACTCAATAAGTTATTTGCTCGCTTTGAGGATCCTACCAGCCCCCCGAGCCCCAGAACCAGACTCACTCCACCACCCGGTGACACACCCTGCTGTGTGTCCACAGCAGATGTGAGCAAGACCTTCCAGGGAATCAACCCTCATAAGGGTGCAGTCCCCTGACAATATCCCACTCAAGTAGTGAGGGTCTGTGCATACCAGCCGTCTGAGGTGTTGGCGGACATATTCAAATCTCACTATCACATGCATCTGTTCCCATTTGCTTAAAATCTGTGACTACAGAGTTTGCACAATTATTTTGATTACATCATTCTTTTTATACATGTTGTCCTACTCTAAGCTGTATAGGCCTTAAAACCAACTACCAATTAAGTAAATCCGGTGATGTGCACTACCAAAGGCACCCAGGGTATGTGTTTGATTAGCAAACTAGTAATATGCTCACATGATTAATCTTGTTTTATCTCCATAAAATTATTTGATCTTGTTTGTCTAATAGTAATGTGTCGTTCACGAATGATTCGTTCAATATGAACTAATCTTTTATGTGACTCGGGAGTAATGAGTCGTTTCCGTTAATGATTTTTTCATGCTGATGCAGTACCTTTCCTTTCCACATGGCAGGCAGCTGCATAAACTCAGTCAGCAGTACAGGAAACAGAAATTATTAATTTATGACTCTGTCATTTGGCAGTCAGCGCAGGCTGAAGAGCACTTTGCTCAGAAGACTGGATTGTTCATAGACCGGATTGTTTAGATTGATTAGTTCTCTGTGATTCTTCTAGCTATAGTGTTCTTGTTTATATAATGAGTTACGTGTGGAAAAAATAAATAATAATGTAATATATACTTTAAAAAAATTAGAACAACAATAAAAAAAAAAGAATGATAGGACATATTAAATTCACCATGTAACATTTTATGTAAATTATTGTAACTTTTTGACTTATTTAATTATGTTACCAATTGTCGAAACTAGTTTTACATTCACTTGTCCTCCACTGAACGGCTCGAGCAGTTACAGTAGCAAGACAGTTTGCTCACAAAGTCGGACCAAATCACTCACAGACCATATCACTCACAGATCATATCATTCACAGACCGGATCATTCACAGAGCGGATCATTCAAAGAAAGGTCGGGTCTTTCATACGGATCATTCGTTTGACACGTGACAGCTACCAAGTCGCTGTCGTGCGTTTAAACAACATGGCAGGGAGGATACAGACAAAAGTCACTTTATCTTGTTGTGAATTTGCTTTCCCAGGTTTGTGGCATTTTCTGTATTATATTTTTTCAGCTCAGCTGATGCGAACTGTCTTGCCTTCAGTGTTAGGTGTTTAGAACCATGGTCAACAGGAGGGCTACAGCTATTAGAAGCCCTTTGTTGATGATTTCATGAGTGGGCGTAAAAAAAAACAGACTTGGAGTAATGGTTTTAAGAATTTTCCTAACATCATGTGCATGCAAACCAAGCCATTTAATCACGCAAGGTGTGACTTTAGTAACGACTTAATGTATTACTTTATTTTTAAGTAATCAGTCAAGTAATTGTCCATAACCAAAATATATTATTTAATTGAGGTTATCAGACAAAAAAAATCAATTTTGAGAGGTTTGGACCAGAGAATGTTCAGACAAATAAAGTAACGTGTTTTGTTTTTGTTTTTCTGTGGAAAAAACAGGTTCAATCAGACTAGCTGTTAAGCAGAGTAATTCTTAACACATAAGAACTTAGTTTTGATTAAAAAAACTAAATATCAACACTTGCTTATTTATACATTATTGTAAGAGACTGTGTATTTTAATTGTGAAATATCTAGCATGTGTTTTTTCTTTTGTTTATGTTCAGGTCTACACAATGAACAGGCCCACAAAACTGAGGGTTATTCTTGGTGAGGATGATGCCAAGGAACTAATTCTACCAGCAGGGATACAAGACTCCGAACTGTGCCAGACAATGAAGAACAGTTTTGGATTGCAAGAAGATTTCTGGCTCCGATATAAAGATGCTGATTATGGAGATGAGTTTGTAAACCTTTCTGTTACCTCTGAAACACACGAAGAAGCAACTATAAAGGTTGAATACTTGGCTTTTCACAACGATGACTCAATGACACATCAACCTCTATCTCAACACATTCATTGTCAATCTCCTCGGTTGAAACGGATAATACAGAGCCCATTTCATCTTCAGGTTAATCGCCATCTACAAGGCAGTCAGTTTGGCGAACTGTCTTCACAATTACCAGTTTCAACTATGACGCTGAACTGAAACTTGACAAGGCCAATGCTGAATGCTGTGCTAGTGGAACTCGTTTGAGCCCCTTACGAAACTAAAATCCTACATTTTGGAGCAACTGGCTTATGAAATTTTGAAATTCTAATTCTGCCTTACTGTTATAGCCAATGGCCTTTTTCTGTGTTATTTTTTTGTTTTTCTTTTTCTGATTGTACATTCACAGGTGCAATTGTAACTTCCTGCCAGCTGGCACCACTGTTGGAACTTAATGTCATTCTGTGTGTTTCCTGTTTGTTTTCCTGCCACTTACCTCTGCCAGCCACCTTCTCAACAGGGATTTGATACCGATGAAATTGCCTCACCAATCCCTGAACAGCTATGCATATTTAAATCTGCAATACCACACAGACAGGATGGCTGTCTTTGTTTAGTTGTCTGATGATGTTTTTGTTGATCGCTTGTGGCACTCTGTCAAACTGTTGAGGCTGTTTGTGCTTTTGGTATTGTGTGTTTTAGTTTGGACACTCTTATTCTTGAGGCCTTTGATGTCATGAGGTGACCCTAAATCCACCAAAGAACAAGGTCCAAGACAAAGTAGCTTTGAATATGAAAAAGCCCAGAAGGGCAGAAGTCAATTACTGTCCAGAGCATCCAAAAGGAGAAACGACTGACACTCTGGAAAAACAGAGAATTGCACTGCTATCTGAGAATAAGAAGAGAAAAAATGAATACGTAGTGGCAGTGAAAATGGAAAAGACTTTCTCCTACACAAGTCAAGAAGTTCTTCAAGGGCAGCCCCTCATTGCAGGTGAAAAAGCAAATGGACAGCTCTATTCACTCAGAAAGCGGTGAATGCCGTGTATGTTGCTCAGGTTTTATGTATACCTAAGTGTCTGCACACAAGTATAGGAATTTAATGACATATTGTATAAATATAGTATTGACCAGTGGTTTGTTTTATTTTTAATACAAAACCTGGGGAAAAAAGCTGAATGATTACATTTACACTGTACAAGGCTGTACATTTACTTCATTATGTGGTAGCTCCTATCCCTCATATCATAATCAAACAGCTAAAAGTATCTTATCCTTACTGTGTTGTATATTGTTGTGATGTTCAAATAGGATGAGTGACAAGTGTATTCTTAATGTTTTTCAGATTGACAACGAGTTCATGCGCATATCAACTGTACCTTTGATATTTACTTTCTTTGTTGAGCTGGACCAACACTCTCCGTGTATGCTGGAGCTCTTTCGAGGGAAAAGTGGAGCGGTGGGAAAAAAAAAATTAGACAAATCATGGTTGCCATTTCCAAGGGTAGTATAAAATTGTGTAGAGCTAGGCTTAATACTATCTATGTCCCTGAGCATGAGCCTAAATCTCTATGTAAGCAAAATATTCATGAATCTGTTACTTCTGTCTACTGTGCAGTTATTTTTGGGAAGTGCTAAAATGCAGAATATTGTCAGAATTGGTTCCATTTTCCCACAGGACAACAAAATACATAAAAGACGAGCTTACATTCTCAACTCCTTGTGCGTCTACCTGAACGAAGACTAGAAACTTGTCAAGGAATATATGGTGAGTTACATATTCTAGAAAAAAATGGTTATCATGGTGCTTTGGTGAAGCCAAGCCAATTTTATGCATTGTATTTGATGTGGTTGATTGCTCCATATTTTCCCAAAGGCTGTAGCTTTTGCATAGTAACTACTGGTCTCCGTTACTTCCTTTCCTAGTTCACAAATGAATTAACTTTATTCAGCACTATGGCTCAGCACTAAAGGCCATGCTCACAGGGATTTCCAATATTAGATGCAACTTCTATTCCCGTAATGTATTTCCGTGAACATCTGTATTACTTCTGAACATTTTTAACTGTATGTTAAAAACTGAGAGCAGTGTTTTTGAACACACATACAGACTGGTTTTATTAAATAGACAGTTGTGGCTGGAGCAGTTGTATTCATATTCTGTGAGTGGTGCAGTCATAGTTGCACTCTAAGCTCCAACAGTTCATTGTTATTTACAAATGTTTTCTGACAGTCCTTTGAGTTTTTAACCATTTCTGATTTAAAAACAAACCAAAAAAGTGCATCTTGTCAAATGTAATGATTAAGTGTTTTAAATTATAACATGCATATTTTTATAGCTGCGCACACATTATATTGCATTTTAGTTGCAAGAAGTTCAGATGTTGCACTTACAATTTAAAAACATGAAATAATACCAGTCATGCACAAATTCTTGAAGATTGTTTCAGGGCTGTTTTCCTACGCAATCACAGTTTTTGTGTTCATAAAATATTTTTTAAATATTGCAGGACTGAAAATGCTGAACTCTCAATATGTGTTTAATGCTCCCTGAGGTTAATATTTGACACAACAAGACACTGTTTTAGGTAAATAGTATTGCGGCATATTGTGGAGATTTATTTAAAAAAAAGACAGTGGTAAAGATCCGGTGTCCTTTCTATGTTGTAACGTTCTTGCATGTTCATTACATATGTTAGTGCTAATGTTATATCTTTAGTAATTCAATTAAACATATTGCTTACACTAACAGGGAAAAGAACACTAAAACAAGGTTTACATTAGTAAATCAGACTAAAGCTATGTTAGTTCATCCAACAAGATTTACATTAGTAAGTCAGACAAGAGCAATATTAGTTTACCCAACTAGACTGAATTGCGTTGCACTAACTTAATTTACTTATATTAGACTAACACAGTCATGATAGACTGACGTAAAATGATTTATTCAGATGGAATATAGGTGGCCAGATAAAATATCGTTCATCCCCCAAAAAATTTTTTTTGACTGTGCATCGCTGTAATGAGAAGGTGTGTGGTCTAATGACATCAAAGCCCGACATAAGGTGTGCTTAATTATTAGGCAACTTCTTTTCTTTTGGCAAAATGGGTCAGAAGAGAGATTTGACATACTGAAAACACAAAAGTTGTGAGATATCTTGCAGAGGGATGTAGCAGTCCTGAAATGGCCAAAAGTTTTATAAGCGGTATCAACGAACAATCAAGCGTTTCATGGCAAGTAGCCAACAGCCTCACACGAAGCGTGTTGGAGAAAAAAGGTGCAAAAAAATTGCCCATGAATTGAGGAAAATCAAGCGTGAAGCTGCCAAGATGCTGTTACCCACCAGTTTTGCCAAATTTCAGAGCTGCAACATTACTGGAATATCAAAAAGCACAAGGTATGCGATACTCAGGGAGATGGCCAAGGTAAGGAAGGCTGAATAACAACTACCTTTAAACAAGAAACACAAGATAAAACGTCAAGACCGGGCCAAGAAATATCTTAATATCTGATTTTTCCAAGCTTTTATGGACTGATGAAACGAGTGACTTTTAATTGGTCAGATGGATGGGCCCAGAGTCTGGAACAGTAAAGGGCAAAGAGCTCCACTCCACCAGCGAGGTAGACGGGTACTGGTATCGGCTGGTATCATCAAAAAGAAACTTGTGGGACCTTTTCGGGATTTTAGAAGTGCTGCATTTCTGCCATGAACACCAGAAGAGCAGTTCCTCAGGAAGCTGCTGAAGGGTGGACTTATGAACTCCATCCTGAGGTGCTTCTATCACGGCTCTACTGAGGCTCTACAGAGGGTGGTTAAGACTGCACAGAGGACTGTCTGCGGAAGTCTTCAATCCATTCTCAGACTTTGAACACATCAAGCCACTCGTCCAGCACACAGACTGTTTTAAGCCCACCAGCGATTTAGTACAGCTGCAAACACGGCTGTATTGGGCAATTTCATGTTTTCTTTCATAGATGTCTTATTGCTTACTCTATATATATATATATATATATATATATATATATATATATATATGTAGATATATATATAGATATATAGATATGTGTGTGTGTGTTTATATATTTAATGCTATTTTATTTCTATTACTATTTTATTTTGATGTCTTTTTTAATAAAATTAAATGTATTGTTGACAGTGTTCTTGTTTGATTCAATGGACTTGTGGTTGATTTTTTATGAGGGAATCAGTATCGCTTTAACCAACACAAAGCTTCTTTGAGGTGGCAAGAACTCTGCCACACAAAGCAACTAAAAATGTGCTGACTACTTTACAGCATATATCAATTCCCCGTTTCTTTTTTTCAACATCATATAGCATAGCATTGTTACCTCATTGCTATTCATCGTTCACACAACCAACGGAAACAGAAATGCACTTCAATCCAACTGCAAGCGACCGGGAAATCAGGATTTTAAGACACTATTCACAGGTCCACATGAGTAATGCAGTCGTCATGGGAAATGCAGTCTTTTTCAGCCAACACACTACTCATTTTGTCCACAGTGGCCAACCAAAACTAAAACTTCTTTAGTGTTGCTTGAACATCCATAATAAAGAAAAAATAAAGTGTGAATTTATATGTACAGCATAACAAGGGCTGAAATTTTTGTTGACCTGGTTTACACTCAAATAGTTGTTTGGAATTGTACCTCATTTTTGTATTTTATGCCTAACGTTAAATAAATTGTGGTTAATATTAAAATTTCCTTGCGCTAGATCTTCAACAGACAATGCTTATACATTTCTTTAAAGAATAAGTTTCATCTTTAATTCTTCCAGTTTGTCAGAGAAAAACTGAAAAAGGCAGCAATAAAATCTCATGCACTTCATAAATGGATCTTCTTTTTCATAGCATTACTTCCTCATTAAGTATGGTATTAGATAAGATAGCTCCTTTAAAAAGAAGGTTCCCTGGTTTAATTCAGAACTATGTACTAAGAGAAGGGAAGTACTCTAATCAAGAGTACGGTGGCCGAGGGATGCAAACCACTTACAAAATCTAAGACAAACATACATTTTGGAAAACAAATTTACAATTTGGAATAACAAGTTTACATTTTTGAAAACAAATTAGCAAGCGGCGAAACAAATGTACAAACAACAAAATCAACCGGAAAGGGAATGTACCAACTCAGAGGTTGACCCGGAAGTTATACCGGGTGTTGGGTTCTTTAAACCATGATTTTGGCTCTCTGAATGTATTAATAATTATAATTAATAGAGATATTAATTAAATTATTAATATTAGTATTTCAATTTATAAATGGGGCTCCACCTGATAATCAGGAAATAATTAGCCATAGGACTTTTTCTGCAAATGTCATACATGTAGGAATGATACTAGACACATGAGTAGGCTTAATAGAATATTGTAGTATGTGATAATGGGTGTGTAGAATAGGTAGGCTAGTAT
>JAVLVB010000735.1:3138257-3161613 GCA_032876305.1 Orestias chungarensis
TATATATATATATATATATATATATATATATATATATATATATATATATATATATATATATATATATATATATATATATATATATATATATATATATATATATATACACACACACACAAACCTGCTCAAGCCTAGCCCACCCAGCAGTAACTCCACAAGTCACATAACAAAACATAAACCACACTTCCATAAAAAGGAACAGTTTTATTAATGTTTTTATTTAAAAGAAGACATCAAAATAAAAAGGAACATATAGATAGATAGATAGATAGATAGATAGACACTCACACAAACCAAATTAATACAATTCTAAAAGCCCTGAAAGAGGACTCTGCAGAGCTTCTTTTTCGTGCTCCCTTTCTGCAGCTCAAGAGTTGTGTCATAGCCTTCTTTTTAGAAACCAGACACAAAAAATGTCAACAAGTTGGAAAAGTGGTTGTCAATGCCAAACTGTCTCCTCAATGTGCTCCCCAAGATGAAAAAACATCCTCTGTTCCAATCTCCTCCTGGATGATAAAGGTGACTGTTGACGTCTTTGCCTTCCGGAAAATTTGTGAATCACCCTTTCTGCAGTTCTCAGCACCTTCACTTTGCCTTGCAATTTTATCACTAGCCCACCTTTATTTTTCAGAACTACAAGGTAGTTGCTTTAATCAAATGATGATGGTACAGCATCCCTGACCAAACTTGCACGGCAAACATCACAGGACAGCTTTTGCAGAATCTGGTGGACTACAAACCCTGGTGGCACCACTTGGTTTGGACCCATCAGCCGACCAAACCGAGTGGGAAGATAGCTTTCAAGATACCACACTGTGTGGTGAAGACACCACACTGAACCATCAGATGGCCTGGAATAGGCGTGCAGATGGATTGTTATTCCAGCCATCTAATATAGAAAACAGGGACACAATACATTACTCAAAGGTTATTTTAAGAATGTATTGCAATGATACACCTACTCTTCGGAGGTGAGTTGGGAAGTTGAAGATGGAGGGAATAACACCATCTCATAGTTGGTCAAACTTTCCGGTCATGTCAAAGTCTTCTGCTCTAAAATGCTGCAAAACACAGATGACTCCCTTACAGTGAATCTGCTCTCCTCAATCCTACTCCCCACTTCTTCCTCAATCTTTTTTATCTTTGGCAAACCTTCAAAATAAAAATGGGGGAGTTGAGTAAAATTTGCTGGTGAATGTTATATGAGAAATATTTGCATTTTTCCTACATTATAGCATATTTATGTCAGTTGCAATCTAGGCCTGTATTATCGAATATATCATTAGCCTCACCGCATAAATGCCTAACTATAAATCAGTCACATAACACTTAGGCAATTATGCCATTAGGTTAATGATATGATTTATAAGGTTTCAGTTGGCTTAATAAACAATTGATTTATTCTTTAATTTCTGTTACTTTCTTCACCTTTAGTTAAACAGCCATCAACTGAGAATCAGTTGTGTTGACATGGCCAATCAGGTTGTGTATATTGTTTTGGAAAGATATGTTCAGGTTACATGTTATATTGATATTATAAATTGAACACCGAAGAGTTTTAAAAGGATTTAGTGGTTATTAAATTTCAGTATATGTAGTCATTTGGCTGTTTACCCTATAGATACATATCTTAATCTGTAACAGTTGCATTTTATATACATGAAGAGGACCTAAATTTTCGCACCAGCAAAATATTGTGAGACTTGAATTTCGCACTGCGCTACGTGTAACACTCAAAATTTACTGATTTCATTTTTTTGATGCAGTGAGCTACAATGACATTGTCCTAATTAATGATCTGCAGGCCTGCTTTGTGATGTTCAACATTATAAGCACAATCTATTCAATCAGAGCATTACCCATCCTTCGAATAACATGTTTCCAGAGAGAATTACCCATTATTCTGATACATTTACATTGTGTGAATGAGCCCTGCAATTTGGCAGGTTGGCCTTGTTACATTAGAAAACAGTGCTCTGTTTGGCATTGCAAATAGCGCCTTTAGTTGAGAGCCTGGCAGTAATATGCTTTCCTATTTGTGACAGATTATGTAACTATACTGATTAATGTGCTACCACCCCCACACAGCGCTGAGTGATGTGGTTCTCACTTGTGACCTCTGAAATGCAGCCAGACCTTAATGTGACCTTGGATTTCTCTCTGACCTATATCATAGACAACCCAATCTCAACAATATGTCATAAAGCTTGTGCACAGTATCTAAGATCCAAATACAGATTTTATGTTATTTGAAAGAGCTATAATTATGGTCACACATTCTCTCCTAATTTGATCACTCAGCAAACTCAACTAAGGGGTTTAGACTGGCGCTTAATCCTGAACTTTCATTTGTAATCTGGACAAAGATGCCTTAAAGAGTGTTTCTTGTTTTGAATTAGAAGGAGTTGAAGTAGCAACAGAAGGTAAAGCATCAATACTCAAGTTTCCATTCTTAAGCTGATCCACAGGAGTCAGCCTTTGTCCTTCCTCTGGCACAGCAGGCAGCAATGTTTTATTCAGCAATGTTGCTTGTGGCAATATTGTGACTTTGGCACCAAGAGGGTTAATCCCGGACAAGCCCCCAATTTATGTTACATCCCATTGCTGGGTGTAGGGAATATAAAGGACTAACATAATTTCTGACTGTCAAAGGAGAGGAATTAAGGTGGCATTTAAGAGGTTTATTGTCTGCCATTCAGGTAAAAAATAACATTGTAAAACAATAATGATGAAAGATGTTTATGTGTGTGCAGATCATTGTAAACAAGCAAAGTTGTAAAAAACAAAGAATGGCTCTCACTAAGACATAAGACCTATTGTTCTGGATAAAAAACTGTTCAAAATAATTGGTTTGTAACCTTTACAAAACCACCACATGATCCAAGGGATATTTAGAAGATAATAAGGACAATATGTTAGACAACGGTTTAATGAGCCTTTAGAAAGGCAGATATTAATAAATGTATTTTAGATATAACCAAGTCTGTGAGCAGTGTGGAATGGTAAACATTTATATTCATGTTTCTTTCATATATATTCATGTTTCTTTTAATACTAGAAGTGTGTGCATATAACAAACAACTATAAATTTCCTGATAAGGTCTTTTTATTCTCTCTCTGAGGAGCTGAGTCCAGAGGCGCACGGGAAGGGGGCTATCCATCGATCCCTAGCAATAAATCTGTTAGTTGGGGAGTGTGAAACCAGATGGCAAAGTTGTACTATCTTTTTTCCTGTTTATGCAGACTGATCGGGATCAGCGAGGGGTCAGTGAGGGGTCAGCGAGGAGGGGGAATAACGGTTTCTGCAACAGTTTGAGTAAATCACATGTGATTTGTTTTATGACTCTGTATACTCCCTACTTTCAATAAAATAGCCTGATGCTGGGCTGAGACCTCAGACCTGATGGAGCTATTGCACAGAGAGGTCCCGGGTCTCCCTTCTGCAGAAGGTATCAGTTTAAAATTCGCAAGATTGTCTTTTGCTGAGCGGATCTGATCTTGTCATTTATTTGAACATTGTGAGAATCTGAATATGCTGCCCTGAGATCAACCAACCTGGGGAAGTCAAGGAGGACTTTAACAATTTGGGGATCTCAGGAGGAAAGCAAAGATTCGGCACCTGGGCTGATCACGAACAGACAACAGACATGGCTGCGCACATTTTTAAAGGTAAGAGCAGAGCCTGTTTAAATCAAAATCTGCTATTGGCTTGAAACCAAAATAAACCGTGTCTGAAGTCTTAGTAGTGTAAGCCTGTAAATTAAAGGGTCTGGCAATGTTCGTTGTTGTTGGAATTAGATTTAAAATCAGGGAGACGTATAGCCTTGGAATAAAATAGATGAAAGCTTATTTAGATAAAATAGATTTAAGGACGTTGTCCCGGGAATTAGAGGAATAAAGATTCTCTGAGAGTGGCGCCTCCCACCGGTGACTTGACGAAGCATCGGGGAAGCTGGGTTAGAGTCCCGCGGAACTGGGGAACCGCGAATTAGATTAGATTCTCAGAGAGTGGCGTCTCACACAGTGACTTGACGAAGCATTGGAAGCTGGGTTAGAGTCCCGGGAACTAGGGAACCCGAATTAATATAGGCCAAACGGTGACTAGTGCGGAAGCAAGAGTCTGATAAGACGTGAATGGTGATCCCTCTACGTTTGGAAACGGCGGGATGGCTCTGGATACTATGTGAAATAGACACAAGTTCGGTGAATTAGAGTCACCAAGGCCGTCGGCTAAAGTACACCTGGTATGGACGCATGAATGAATGTTTGTATGAGTGATAATTATCCCCGCCTGGCTCTGAACAACTGAAATATGATAGCTCAGCTTCGGTGTCAGTAGCGGCAGATGATGATCGAAACATCACCAAACGTATAAAATTCTGGTGTCTGTGTACACTGCAGTGTGCGCTTGGAACTCACACTGACGCTGCTGACTGAAGTGTGAGCTTGGCCAGAATTTAGTTAAAACATAACCTGATCTCGACATAAAATCAGGCTCTAGAAACCACTATTACATAAATGGTCTGATTCCGTAATATACAGACCAGTTAGTTAAAAAATAACCTGATCTCGGGATAAAGATCGGGTACTTAGAAAAACAATTATTAATATTAAATCTGATTCCCTAGACAATCAGACTCAAATGAACTGTTCCTCGTCAGACGTTTAATCACCTTTGATAATATTTACATGAGCTGATGCGGTACAGACCTACAGAATAAAATACATGACACATAGTGAAAAACAAATACCTACAGCATAATATACATGACACATAGTTAAACGCAAAATATAAAATGGAAGGTGAATTTGACAGAAAACAAGATGATGGCTGGGGTTTGTGGCGGACAATCGCAGTGAAGGTGTAATAAAAACTGCGGGTGTAATAAAGGTGTAATAAAATCTGCCCAGACCTCGCTGGGCAGATTTTGCTGGGATAGAGCACGGGACGAGGCAAGTGAGAAAGTAAAAAAAGGCAGAGCACCCGCCACATGATGAGAGATGGATAAGAACAAAAGAAAGTGGTGTTGGAAGAAACCGCACGGAGCAGAAAGCAGGTTTAAGTCCGACAATTTAGTGACCCTGACGTGATGCAGATCGGTTGTCACAGCGGACTTTAAGATCGAACCATTTGTTCATTCATCCGGGGCCCCAAATGAATAAGGTGAGCAGAAACCTATTTAATTAAATTCTGCATATTGAGTATGATGAAAAAGGATGAATGAATTGATGAAGTAGATCCAAAATACGTCATTAAAATTTTTGATTGTACAAGTTGAACAATTAATTGAAGGGATAAAATTAAAAGTGTCTCTCTTTGGAAACTAATCTTTTAAAATTGTTGTTATGCGATGAGATGCATGCGAAAATATGATGGAATAAAAGCATGGGATGCTTTTATTAAAGAATTTTAAAACGGAGAGTTGGCGTACTCCTCCACTTTGCTGATGTGCATTTTTGATAATTACCAGGAGAAGCAACGGTAGAGCTGTCTCCTTGGAATGTGGTTTTTTCATAAAAACGGACAGACCCAACCAGGGTCGGTCCTTGGCATCTGTTATTTCTTTTAATGGACGTGTAACTTCTGTTGAAAGAAAGCAAGGGTGAGATGAAGAGATGAATACAGGAGTAGTTGTGTCTTTTTTTTTTCTTTGGCCTCTTTCTAGATTATTATTTTCTTTCCTTCTGCCTCAGGAGTCAGTAAAACAACACACACACATAAATTAAGTTTCCTTGATCCGTCTGTCCGGTCTCAATAAGAGTGTTGGGGCTTCATGGGGGGAAAGTAAAGAAAAATAAAATAACAAGAGTTCGGTAACATGGGGATAGAATAGAATAGAAAGCCTTTTATAGTCATTCTAAACATTAAGCTGTTCAGGCCGATTTTGCTAAATGAGAAAAACATTTATTACATCACGTGTTAACAGCACAGGATGCGGAGAGAAAGGAAAAAGTAGGGAAATGAACAAATCCAAACTCAATTGCATATGCTGCAGCTGCAGGAAAATAAAATTTAGAATGAGCAAAAAGAAGCCTGGAAAGTAAAAAAACTCGAGCAGCTGCACCTCCCTCAGTTTCACAGGCTGCAGCTCCACAGTCTGGTCCTTATGAATATGCTAATAACTCCTGGCATTGAGGAGCCTTCCCTCCTCTGCCTCCATATCCTTCTTTTAATTACAGGAACTATGGTTCGGGGCGTGAATGAGGTGGACATGGGAGGGGTCAACGCGGACAGAGACTAAGGAGGCTTGGACGGAGAGGAAGGGGTGGAAACAGAGGTTACCAGGTGTATGTCTGCTGCAATGTGGACAACCAGGCCATTGGATGAGAGAGTGCCCCAATCCTCTAACAGGGGTTGGACAGTGGATGGTTCCACCCAATCCACAGCTGGTTCCACCTCCAGGGCAGTACTCAAAGAAGGAGTGGTACCCGCCCTCTCAATATTGACACACCTCTGAGGAAAACAACAGCAGGGACCGGCGGATTCCATGCTGCCTATGAAGGTTGGAAAAATCTACCTAAATTTTTTGGTTGATACTGAAACCACATATTTCACCATTACTACAACACCACAACAGACACGGCTGTCAGAAAGAACTGTGGGTTTCTCAGGGGTTCCACGGAGGCCGCCTGTGAGAGTTCTCATATCGGTGGAGGTGGGGAAACAAGAGACTTATAAATTAAACTGGGAGATTCTGTATTGTGCGGCCCAGATGGACCGATTGTGCCTTTTCCAGATGGCTCCTCTCTTCGCTGTGGTCAACAGCTCTCGCATGGACAATATGCTGACATTTACAACAGATATTCCGAAGCAGTATGGCATCTACTTGGTCTACTCAATCTGGAAGCCCTGGATTCAAAATCTTCGCCCCTACTCCTCTCTGCCTGACCTGCCCCATGTCAACCTGTTCTACAACTGGAACGACACTGAATGGTATTAAGAATCATTTGACCATCAGCTTGAAGGTAATGCATGGCAAATAGAATCACATAACATTAATATAGCACCACAGGGTGTGACTGCTGCTGTGGAACTGACAGACGAACAATATCAATGGTATATGATGTAAGATTAAGCTGTCCCTCACATTTCTCTCTCTCTACATTCTGAGCATCAAGATAAAAAAGGGGGAGTGATTAAGTGCTCCTTTGCAGCCACAGACGGGACAGATACCAGCATTCCAAACATGAGACATCATGGCAGGGAGAAGATCGACCACCCAGAAAGCTGCAGCCATGTTAAAATGTCTCTGCTCCCTAACCTATCTACTGAACAGGTGCTGAAACATTTGCGTAAAATATGGACTAAAGGTTAGTAAAGAGAAATTACAAATTATTTCTGTGGGATCCATCAGCATGTCCCCCACACATTAACAAAGCATCCTCTCACACCCGAAGCTTCAGAGGGTCAAGGACATGTTATTTTTTTTTAGGTCTCACAGGTTACAGCAGAAGCTATATCACAGTTTATATCACACGAGACATAAAAAACTTGAACACTATTTAGGTCAGGGCTAACATGCAGAAACTGCTTTTACTGATTTAAAACACTAATTTAGCGCCGTAGCGGATTTAATTCTTTCAGATTACTCTTCTTTGTTTTACTTGGTTGTTTCTGTCACAAAACACACAGTAAATGGTGTTTTGTTTCAGAAAAAGGGGGAGTAAGGAAGGCACTGGTTTATGTATCAGCACTAATGGAAAAACATGGAAAACAGACATCCTCCATGCATGCAGCAGGCATAGCAAAACTTTTACAGAAAATAGTACACTTAGTGATGGGACATCCACTAACAGTCTTGACAACACAGCATGGTAGCATGTAATCTCACAAAGTTTTATAATGACAGCTTTAAGCTCCACCTACACACATGAAGGCATCAACATGACAGAAGGAAAAATAGAGGGCCAGTTCGTAAAGAAGATTGTTGAAGGGCAGATTAGTATTTCCTCCAGGGCTCACAGAAGAATTGTTTGTTGAAGCCTATGGTGTGGGCCATGTCAGAATAAGACAGATGAAAGAAATTTTGAAAAAATGGTGGCATCCATTTATGATTGACTATACCGACATGATTTACCCTGTAAGAAGGCACAGGTACCTGTTTGTTGTTGTTGACAGATACTCGGGGTGGGTGGAAGCAATCCCCACCACCAAAGAAAATGCCAAATCCGTTTGCAAAATGTTGATCGATCACTGGATTCATAAGCATGGTTTTCCAAAGAGAATACACTCGGATAATGGTAGTCATTTTACAAGCAGAACATCACAATGGGTGGAGAAACGTTTGGGTCCTAAACACAGCCATGGATGTGTGTATCATCTGGCCTCTCAAGGTTAGTTGGAAAGAATTAATCAAAACCTCAAACAGAAATTGGCTAAAATCTGTGCACAGACCAAAATGAATTGGGTCGACGTTTTACCTTTAGCCCTAATGTCAAACCGAAGTTCAGTAATCCAAAGAGTGGGATTAACCCCACATGAGCTCCTAACAGGAAAAGCGTTCCCTGGACCACACACCAGGCTATTGGGTTTAGAAAATGATGGTATGACAGTAACTCACCGTTCATATTATAAATTGCTGTGCAGCCTTGTGTCAGTTTTCTCCAAACAGGTGCTGGAGCAGAACCAACGTGAGGAGACCACGGACGACCTTGTGAAAACGGACTGGGTCTTCCTGAAAGTCATCAAAAGAAAGTGGTCGGAGCCAAGATGGATGGGTCCATTCCAGATCACCGAGAGGACATCCCTTGCTGTGAGGCTACGAGGGAAAGGCGAGACGTGGTTCTATTGGAACCAATGCACCGCGGAGGAAGAATCTCAGCGTACAATGCAGCAGATACATCAGGAGCTCCAGGACAGTGCGGCTAAACCTGCACCAGGGCCAGTACCAGATACAACAGAATCAACAGCTCCCACCTCAACAGAAGGGGCAGAATAATCCCCTGGTGGTGAGCACAACATAGACACTGAGGTAGTCTACCCTCAGTGTCGAAGAGGACATCCATAGTGATTGAAGTTTCTCTCCCACTCAACACATCCTGCGGGACGAGCCACGATGTCAAATCAAGTCCTTTGTTTCTGTATTTTGTTTAGAAAAAATATTATGATAGCTTATGCTTTGGGTTTGTGGTATTCAATTTACTGGAATAACATTAATAATCAGAGAAACTACACCTCAGCCACTGCTAATAACAACAATCAAACCACGGAACACCACTCTCGTACTAAACAGAACACACATTCGAACCCGAATGAAACATCAATGCTTAGATAAACATGATGGGGTAGAACTAGAATACAGACTCGGCGACACCACGGCATGGGCTTTTGACTTATGCGACGTCATTAATTGCGGAGGGCGAAAGAAAACTCGTATAGAGGATATGACGTGTACTTATGCTCGTTAAATTAAACACCGGTTACACCGCTGATAATTTGTTGTTGCAATGGTTAACAGGTCAGGCTCGGGATAATGCCAGGGCCAGATCATCTATTTACACTACAACGGCACCCTTATTTCCCGATAGATTCCGTGGGATTTAATTGTATGATAAACTTAAATCGCATGGCCAGCCGCCTAACTGTACATCTCTATTAAATATTTTCTCGGTAATCTCCAATAGAACTGGCTCTGGAACCTTCCAGGCCCCTGAAACAGGTAATTTCATGTGCTTTAATCGAACAGGCGGCAATCAATCCAGACCAGCCCAAGATGTAGGATCAATTATTTGCAAATTCTGCCACACAGTTATTCAGGACGGGTCTGATAATTCGGTGGGTCCCTGGGCCAGGGCCGGCTTATATTATTATTGTAGGGTAACACCCTATTAACCAGATTACCGACCCAAACTAAATGATTGTGCGACATGGTAAGACTAATAACACCTATTAAGCAGATTACCGAACCAAACTAAATGATTTTGCGACATGGTAAGACTAATAACACCTATTACAGGTAAATAAACCTACAACCGTGACCCAAACCTCTACTCGACGTAAACATGACATAGGGGAAGAATTTAATTGGACTAAAAACACCTATATAGATGCTATAGGCATTCCACGGGGCGTCCCAGACGGGTAATGTTTGCCAGGTGGAAAACTTTGGTAATGTCTATTTTAATATCTTTAGCAATTTTCATGGCTATATTAATAACGTGTGGTTGTTGTTGCATACCATGTATTGGCTTGTTGTCTGTCCAACTGATCTCCTCCATGATTAAAAAACATGACCCCAAGGTTATGATGCCTTTATTGGCTGCAGTTGGAGAGGATACCAAGTACAACAATATAGTTTATGACTGCCCCTATTTAGGTCCTCTCACAGAGGATTTTGATTTCACCCCGGTTTTTTCTGCTTTTCATGATAATTCAGACATGCTCGACATTATTACCGACACCGTTCACTATTTTGAACATGCCCTTAGAGTCAAGGGCAGAGATTTAGCAGCAAGAGCAGCCCCTCTTTCCACTCTGTCTCCCCTTTTAGTTTCTCCCTCTGCTTCCCAGCCTCTCGATCCTCCTACAGTCACGGAGGAGAATCTAAGACATTTCTTTTATGGAGACAGGGAGGAGTTATTTACCTGGTTTCAGCCTCAACCTGAGGTTAGGCTTCCTGGAACTATTACGGAGCTCTGGCTCCAGGAGGAACCCGTTACGGAGTCCTCGGTCCAGGAGGAGCCCGTTACAGAGCCCTTGCTCCAGGAGGAATCCGCTGCAAAGCCCTCGCTCCAGGAGGAGCCCGCTGCAGGGCCCTCGCTCCAGGAGGGGCCCGCTGCAGAGCCCTCGCTCCAGGAGGAGCCCGCTGCAGAGCCCTCGCTCCAGGAGGAGCCAGCGGCAGAGCCCTCGCTCCAGGGGGAGCCAGCGGCAGAGCCGTCGCTGCAGGGGGAGCAAGCTGCAGAGCTCGGGCTCCAGGAGGAGCTAGCTACATGGGCAGAGCCTCCGACTGTGACTGGTCTTCCACCTCCAGAGACAGCTGTGGACCAGCTGCCTCCTGACGGAGGTTTTGAGCCGTCTACTGAGGGGGTCCAGTGCGACCCGCCTCTCTCTCCTGTGTTTCCCGATGGGGTCCGGTGCGACCCGCCTCTCTCTCCTGTGTTTCCCGAGGGGGTCTGTTGCGACTCGCCTCTGGCTCCTGTGTTTCCCGAGGGGGTCCTGTGCGACCCAGCTCTTTCTCGTGTATTTACCGAGGGGGTTCGGTGCGACCCGCCTCTCTCTCCTGTGTTTTCCGATGGGGTCCGGTGCGACCCGCCTCTCTCTCCTGTGTTTTCCGAGGGGATCCGGTGTGACCCGCCTCTGGCTCCTGTGGCTGTCGAGGGGTTCCGGTGTGATCCGCCTCCAGCTCCTGCAATGACTGATTGGGTCCGGTGCAATCCGCCTCTAGCTCCTGCGATTACGGAGGGGGTCCGGCGCGGCCCGCCTCCAGCTCTTGCAATGACGGATTGGGTCCGGTGCGATTCGCCTCTAACTCCTGTGTTTCCCGAGGGGGTCTGTTGCGACTCGCCTCTGGCTCCTGTGTTTCCCGAGGGGGTCCTGTGCGACCCAGCTCTCTCTCGTGTATTTACCGAGGGGGTTCGGTGCGACCCGCCTCTCTCTCCTGTGTTTTCCGAGGGGGTCCGGTGTGACCCGCCTCTGGCTCCTGTGACTGTCGAGGGGGTCCGGTGCGATCCGCCTCTAGCTCCTGCGAATACGGAGGGGGTCCGGTGTGGCCCCAGTGGTTCCAATTGTCGTCCTGCCGGGCGACCTCCGGATCTTTCGGGTTCAAGTCGTCGTCTTCCCGGGCGACCTCCAGATCTTCGGGGTTCAAGTCGTCGTCCTGCCGGGCGACCTCCAGATCTTCGTGGTTCCAGTCGTCGTCCTCCGGGACGACCTCCAAATCTTCATGCTTCCTGTCGGCGTCCTCCGGTACGACCTCCAAGTCTTCGTGCTTCCTGTCGGCGTCCTCCGGGACGACCTCCAAGTCCTCGTGCTTCCTGTTGGCGTCCTCCGGGACGGTCTTCGGACTCTCACCGCCGTTCGGGCGGCCTTTTGCCAGGCTCTCGCCGCCGTTTGGGCGGCCTTTTGCCGGACTCTCGCAGCCGTTTTGGCAGCCTTTGCCGGACTGTCGCTGCCGACCGGAACAGTTTTCTCCGGATTTTTTCCTTTAGTAGTTTCTTGTTTTTGGTTCTATTGTATTTTGGTCGTTGTTTCCGCTCTTATGGGTTGGTTTTTTGTTTGTCTTTGATGTTTTTGTTTTTCTTAGCCTTTTTCCGCTCGTGCAGGGTTGTTTTTTGTTCACGGTTTTCTTTTTGCTCTAGCCCTCCTCTTGAGGCCATCCCCCTCCGGCCAACCAGTCTTGGTTTTTTCTTTTTTTCCCTTGTGCCGGTTTTGATTTTCTTGCCGCCTTCTCGTCCCGCTCCCGAGTTTCCTGCCCCACGTCTCCTGTAAGCCTTCTCATCTGCTTGCTAAGTTCTCTGTCCTGGCTCTTTACTGTTGTCCTCTCCCCTGGTTCTTCATTTAGGTTTCTCCCCCTGGTTCAGTCCTGCAGTCCCCGGTTTTTCCCGGGATCATTAGTCTTGTTTGTCTTATTGTTTTGTTATGTTTGTATGTTAGGATTTCCCGCGTCTCGTTCGCTCGTCTGTTTGTTTACATTTAGTTGTCCCGCCTCCGCTCTCTGTTTGGTTTCATTTCCGCGTCAGTATTCTGTAGTCTCTGGTTTCTTGTGCTTCCCCTCTCGTATTGTTGTTGTTGGTATTTTGTCTGTTAGTTTATTTCCCCCTCCCATGTTAATTAGCTGGTTTGTTTTGTGTTAGATTGTTGTGTTTATTTACATGCGTTGTTCCGTTTCCGCTTTGCTGTAGTTCCTGTTTATGTTCCGTTTCATGTTTTTGGTCATTATTCTTCCCCAACAAGAAATTATTTATTCACTCAATTCCACCTCTGCTCGAGTCATTTAAACGGTACGTGACAGATACTATGAACAACACATCATAACTATCTGACAATGATCAAAAGAGGATAATTTTCAAAAATATAAATAATAGTATATTTTATTTGTACAAAACATTTCAAACCTAAATTCCTCTTTATTTTTTATTTTACTCACAGTTTGAACTTGTTGAAATATTTAGAATTTACTATTCTTTGACTCCTTGTTTTTTATACTATTTAACACTGGAATTTTTCAGCAATTATTTTTTTGGGTTGAGTTTCCTTGTTTATTTATTTTATGTATTTCAAATAGTTAATTAATGAAATTCCTAGAATTTGTTGATGTTATACATTTTGTTAGGTTTTCAGAAAATATATGTTCTTCTTGTCCACTTCTCAGCTTAAGAGGAGTGGATCACCAGTCACTTTTTGCAGTGTTAAGCCCAGTCCCACGATTAACTTTCATTGTTTTCATGTTGTTCTCTAGTTTCCCTGGTAATCTCATTTGTATGCTTAACCCGGGTCAACCTCCTCTATTGTACTCTAGTTTTGAAAAAAACTTACAAGACACATAGCTCTGTGTGTCTTGGTACCATTAATTTTCCCACGACTGGTAAACCACTCCTCCAACACTTGTCTGCCTCAGCCTGCCTCCACACTACCTGTCTGCTCTACCACCATAGCAGCTGTCTCATTCTCCATTTACTCAAGCTTCAGTAACAAATCTTCATGTACAGTAATAACGCACAAACCCAGATCCACTTACCTCTCCCTGGCAAACAACTCTATTTGCTCAAGTAAGATCACCTCCAGTTGTTACTTCAGTCGCACCAGCCCAGTTATTACCTCTTTTGTTTTCATTCTTCCATGTCGTACCTCAAGCCCAGATCTGTATTCAGTCATTGCACATTCTAATTTAAAAAAAAGGCCTTAATGTTTGTGTGTGCCACGTTAAGAGCTCGCTGTCTTCTGTTAGAAGAAATTGTAATAACTGTTTAACTAATAAATAAGTTTCCCTTTTTTGATTAGTTCTTTGTATTTGCAGACAATGCTCAACTTTATTGAGTATGTATATAAATATTAAGAATCAACATTAGACATTAAATGAAAGAGTGCAATAAATGGTTCTTTGATTATAGTTACTATAAATACAGCATGTCTTTGAACTGACTGTGACAGAGCAGGATCAACAGATCAGACCAAGAGAGCAATTACATCGCATAACTTACATGGAGGAGTTTTGTGTGCAGTACATTGGTCAGCAGTGTTGTTGTTGTTTTTTTAACATAAGTTTGCCTTACACGGGGAACCAATATCTTGGAGTTTCTTTCACATATGGAACCAATATGTTATACATACCTCATACATATTTTGAGGTTCCTCGTGTTAGGGAGCCAATTATAGGGGTTTATTAATACTGGTCTTTGGCTATATGGAGTTTTTTAATAATTATCATTAATACATGTATTAATATAATCCTTAATAATGAAAGTTTATATTTAATAAAGGTGGCACCACCTGATAATCAGGAAATAAGAACCTGCAATGACAAGTATTTGGGAGGTCCTCAGGATATAAAACCCATACAAAGAATAAGACCACTCCACATTCAGTTAGTGAACTATTGTACGTTGACCGACTGACAGCTTCCAGCCTTGTTCTACTCAACATCAGTAAAGTCATTTTGTGAAGTGGCAGGTAGAAATTTCTATAATGGTGTTTTAAAAAACATTCTTCTGTTTTCTGCATTACAACTTTTTTTAACGCCATTACAAGATTTAGCACTTAAGACAGTCACAAGAAGTGGGGTAAGGTGGATGACATTCCAGTTCTTCAAGACAAGTTATTTTCTTTTACAGTCTCTCCAGCCTCATACATCAACAAAACTTACATAGTTAAAGGTGGGGCTTTACAGCAGATAACTTGGGCCTTGCTGACCATTCACTCTCGCTGCCACTTTAAAAAGTACATAATCACTTGAACATTACACTAACCCCATTTCATCAAGAGAAGCTTGGTTAAAGGAGTAAGTGTAAGGTTGACCGACTTAGACTATCCAATGGTTGAGTCAAAATCATCCAGAACAGGAAGACATGACATGCCTGCACTAGAATTCTGAAATCATTTCAATACCAAGGCATAAACTGACGATGATTTACATCTGCAATGTTTTGACAAAACATTACAATCCTCTTGGTTTAATTATACCATTCACACAAGAGCAAATATTTTTATACAATGCTTGTGGTACAAGCATGGAGAATGGGATGACCCTCATTTGCCAGAAGACCTCTGTAGGCATGGTATAAATGGGAAAAAAAACTGCAGCAACCCCCTAGAATAACTATCACACAGTGCAGTAATGGCATTGAAATGGATGTACAGGGCAGTAATAATACTCTTTACATATTTTGTGGAAACAGTTTTCTTCATAGTAACATCCAGAGTAGCCACAATTAGCAGAGCATTCCAAGTCTGGAACTGTTTGCCGAACTTACCCGAAAGCCAAAAATGCTAATTACAGAGTTGATCATACCAATACAACAAGTGGGATTTTGGTGTGACTCTACAACTGTACTTAAATTGATCCAGTAGGACTTTGGCAGATTTAAAGTATTTGTTGGGAAAAAGAGTTGCTGAGATCCAAGACCTCACCAGTTTTATGAACTGGCAATATGCAGACTAACTTAATAAACCAGCAGAAGACACAACCTCCCAAACACCTGGCAGTAGGCAAGGCGGGTAAAGTGTTTCAAAGGACACAACGAATGAGACAGACAAAGCGGTTATAAGACGAAGTCCCACCTCAAGAGCCACCTTTCCCTGCTTCGCTCCCCAAAATTGGGAAGAAATTAAAATAAATAGGGTATGACTACATGAACATTTCAGTTTGAGATCCTTACAAATACGTGCTCTGATCATTCATAATGGATCTCGGACATTTTGTTAGGCCAGGAAAACAGTATGAACTGCTTATGGGACAACTTTTTAAAAGGAGAGCAAGAATTAAGCAGAGCTTTTCAAACAATGTGTCCTACCATTCAAGAGAATCCCAACTCATCTTGGAGGACTTTCAGAGTGTGAAGTATAATGAAGTTAGCACTAAAGTGTGCCTTTGAGCACAGACAGTCACTGAAGAATTGCTCAATAAGAACTGTGCCTCATTGAGATTGAAGGGGTACTAAACACAAAGTAACTGGGTTATCATCAGATATAGCAGACATGGATCCTGTAACTCCAAATTTTTTATGGGACAGCAAGAGACTGCATTACCCCAGATAATGTATCCCGAATCAGATCTAACAACAAGCCACTAGAAGTGTATTCACGTAATTTTAGAAATCTTTTGGTATCACTTTATGAGAAGTTGCCTACAAATTCTGCCATCATGCCAAAAATGGACACTTAAAGACATGAGGCCTTCAACTCAGGACAGTGGTAATGGTCCTGGACATTGCACTGTTGCCTGTTGAAAAGATTGTAAAACTTCTACCAGGATCAGATGGAACTGTTTGTAATGAATTTCAGGTGAAACTTAGATTAAACATAAGCCTTACATCAGGCCAATGACAAGATTTATGTGCCCCCTAGCCATTCAAGACCCAGATTAAAGGAAGGATAAATCATAACAGATTTTCTTTAGCTTTTTGTCGTTAATATTTTTAAAATAAACAATCTTTTTCTGGATGCTATCCTCCTGAGAATCCTTCCTACATGTGCGTCAAAAAGCCTAATAAAACAATTAAAGAGCTTTCTAAGTATACAGAGTTGAGGTGAACACCATTATATATTCTGTTTGGTTGTTGTTACAGCCACCCCAAGTTAATGGAGGATGAGAACAGAAGACAATAGTGATGGGTCCGGCAACACCAATATGTCGGCGCATGCATCAAGCCCGTAGACTAAAAAGTATGAGGAGGAACGGGAATGAGTGAAAATGGAAGTACAGCAATCTGCGGCAGTGAGTATAACGGCTGACATGTGGACATCTGTGAACATGGAGGCTTATTTGGCTCTTACCTGTAACTACATTAATGAAAACTTGCAGTTGTGTACATCTGTGTTGGGAATACAATAATTTCCACAAAGTCACACTACTGGCAATTTGGCCCAAGTCAAAATAAACATAATGGAGGACTGGGCCATTACTAATAAAGTAAAGTGTCTTGTGACTGATGCAGCACCAAACATGATCACATCCACTAGACAGATTCTAATTCAGCACTCCATTTGCATTGCACATACTCTCAATTTATAAGTTAGAAAATCATGTGATCAGATCCCCACACTTACATCCATGAGACAGAAATCTAGGCACATTTTCACAAACTTTATATCAAGCACTATAGCCAAGGAAAAGCTTGCTCAAGTGCAGCAACAGATGTGACGACCAATCCTGAAACTTATCAATGAGATGCCACCACGCTAGAACAGCAAATATGAAATGCTGTCAAGGCTACATGATGAGGGGAAACCAGTGTGGCTATCTCTGGCCTCTCTAAAAACAGATTTGACTCCAGTTACAGCTGATGAGCATACCACCGTAGGAGAAACACTTCTTGTGGTGGCTCTCTGTTTGGTATTTGCTATTTTAGCCCGGCAAGAGCAGCTTATATAGAGCCTTCCTGAGTCCTGATTGGTTACAGACATGTAACAATTATCAGTAGTGAAAACTATAAAGAGATGTTTTGAAATAATCCCTATTAACAAATAAGATTTATTACTACAAATAAGATTCTTTAAAAAGAAGGGGCATTATTTTAATTGTTCAACAACTTGGCTTTCTGTACACTGAAAATATTCCAGGTGCTGTTGTGATATCATAAAATAAAAATTTTGCTTATAGAACATTAGATAATTATACTGAAAATCACTTAATTCAGGGCAATAAAAGTGACAACCTTTTTTTTTTGCTGCTTAGTTGATTTGGTAATATTATTTGTGTAATAGTATTCATTCAGTGGCCCCTAATGTATGATTCACTCTATTACCCTCGTGTTTTAAATAATTATTTCATTTTCATGTTAATCATTTACAACATTTTTATGGCTTCATTAGTTTTTTCTACTAATGTGACATATAAATGAGCTCTAGTGACTGACCACATTAATTAATTTTTGATACACAGCAGGATTAAAGTAGAAAAACTACAACAAAGTCAAAACAGATGTTTAGAGTCCACTTCAATATGAGCAAAACTGCTTAGAAAAAAATAAATGAAGACATGGTGATGTGCTAAATGGGTTCAAATGTATGTCACAGTTAACCATTACAAGGTCATGGATATATTTAAATGCTCCAGAGGAGAGAGTAAGGATTGATTGAACAGATTCAATATCCTGGTCTCCTCATTAGACCCATTTCTCAGCTGCCTGGGGTTAATTACCACACACACCTCACGCTGTTGTTCCACTTACATTATAATTACTGTGGCCAGGATTGAGAACAATACGAAACTCATGATATCAAACCTTCAAACAGACACAAACAGGTAGACACGCACACACAAATACACACAAAAACGCACACCCACACATATATATCTATATTAACAAACTCACATCATAGCACAATCATCAATATTCTCTGCCTGAACCTCCCCATATATACCCAAATCCCCCACCCTCCCGAGGAGCCAGCTGTTTTTGAGATTGATTTCATTTATTTAATGACGGCTATGCTAATGACCCTTCGCACTTGGCTGATGGTGTCAAAGACACCACAACATCTCAGGAATGACGATTGGATCAAGGCCTGGAGAATATGGGCTCAGTGATATTAAATAGAGCAAAATGAAAAAAGAAGAGCAATGGAAGGATGGGGAAAGAGTGATGTACAATGTATAGCGGGGATTGCTATCTTTCTCGAACAAACAAAGGCATCAGATGAAGGATGAAAATGAATAACCATCCTCTAATTCTTACTATGTGGCATAAATGAAGACACCCACTCACCTCTAATTGAAGACTTTCATGGCAATGATTGATATTTGTTTTTCAACTTTGAAATTTAAAGAAAATACCGAAATTGAACAAATTTAATTTGCCTTTGTTAGTTTTATCTTAGAATAATTTTATCAAGTCCTTCATCTTATAATTCCTATGACAATGGAAAGGGCTTTTACAACTTGGGTATAGTTATAACAAATGTTTGGAAGATTTTGAAAAGTATTCCATACTTTCAGATTAAGAAATTGTGGTATATTTTGTTAATACCAAACAGAGAGCAAGTAGTTTATTATTACTTTATTTCAAATAAACATAAGTTTGAATAAATAGTTGTTGTTTTCTTTGTCAAGAGAATACATACAATGTTTTCATATAGAAACAACACCCAATACAACCTGTCATAATCCCCTCTGGCTAAGAAGGAGGAACCAACTCAATTAATGAGAATGAATCCCTAGTTAACACTCCCTCTCTAACAACGTACATTCAATAACATCTAGTGGACTGGTTGATAAGTGGTGGGACTCTTTGTAATAACTACAACAGGTCATAATCTCAGATAATCTCCACAGCAGAGGTCTCCAACCCTACTTCTAAAGATTTACTGTTCTGTATTTTTTAGATGGAACCCTGCTTAAACACAGCTGTATCAAATAATTCAGTATGCATTCAATATTGAGAAAACCCTGGTAATGAGCCATTCATTTGACTCAGCTGTGTTGAAGCAGAATTGCACCACCACAGCGGAAATGTATTTATTTTTACTTTTTTGGTAAACCAACTTCTTTGTCATTTGGTTAGAAAGATTTCCAGTAAAATTCCGAGACATTGCAATGGAGCCTGTCAAAACCAAAACCCAATAAACCTGTAATAGTATATGTGGTGTGTTCTTGCAGCTGTAAATATTATGTTATCAAGGTAATAAACTAATTACCTGTAATGATCTCCAGCAGAAATAGGAAGACCAGTGTAATGAATATAAATGATTTTTATTAAAGAAAAACAATAAATTAACTGTCCAGGGACCTGACAGAGGTTGTGGTCAGAGGAGAGATACAAGGTCCACAGAGGAGGCAGTTTCAGAAATAAAGCAAAAAGCAACAGTCCAGAAATCAGTGTCCAGAGAGTCAAACAGCAGCAAAAAATCAAGAAGCCAATTTGAGACAAAAGAAACAGAAAACAGAACATGGTCAATACATCGGAATATAAATAGGGAAACGGGGCTGGTTATGTAGGTTGGAGTGCAGGTTGGCTGCATGAGTGTGCAATCAGTATAACAGGAGCAAAGTGGAATGCTTTTTTTTTTTTAATATATTTTTTTATATTTAGGTAAATCTAAAATGCAGTTATGTGAGATTTATGTTCCATTTGACATAGTGCATTGTAGGATGTAAAACAAAAAATGTATTTGTTTATTATAGTACTTTATACTTTAAAAATTTGTAAATAGCCTATGTCTCACTGATTTGGCCTTGTATTCATATACATGATAATTGTAAGATTATTATTATTATTCCTATTTGTTGCAACAATTATAAAATGAATTATTGTTATTATTATTATTAATAATAATAATAATATTAATAAAGTGGCTTGTAAGTCAGTCATTTTAAAATCCCAATTCTTGGGAAAGAATTGGCTGCTATCTAAACATTTCTGACAAAGATTCTTACAAAGATTTTTTTTTTCTCTCATTTTGCAAAATAATACTTAAAAAATTGTCCAGCTAAAAAGGGAGCATCTGTCAATTGGTTAAATTCCACCTCCACACGGCCCTGACATGGTCCATCATGGAATCTTGTGCTAATGGGCAGAAGAAACTAGAGGAGCTGCAACCTTTTTTTTATTGCTAGTTCATCCGAAAATATATTTGCCATGGTGAGGCCTCTGGGTCCCCCATATTTAAATCCTGAGTTTTTCCTTTCTTACCAAAGGATCTACAACCAACAGAAAAGGCAATTAATGTCTACATGTAAAACAATCGGTAAAACAGAAATATGCACAAATCAGAACAAGCACACAACACTAAAATCACTATGAAAACATGGAATAAACGGAACATATTCTTGTTAAGTGAAAATCCAGTTGACATTCAAATCTATTTCAGAAATATATAGAACCTATTTTATAACACACAATGAACTCTTTTTTTTGTTAGAGCATCATTTAATAACAATATCATAAAAAAAGGCTACAAAAAGACTTTATTTTAATATGTAGGGGCAGTTCCATTCTCAATGTTAAGCACTGTGCGCTCTTTACACTTACATTTTTTCTCATACGAATCCAGGTAGGAACATTCCATTGCTATAACCATGGAATACCCATTCTGAACAAAAAGCCATGACTTTCTGCCTTTCATGTTGCTTCATCTTATGACCTTCTCTTTCAAAGGGTGAAGTGTGTATCAAGTTTATGTTAATCTAACAGTGGATAGCTAAAAAGCAAAAGAACTTGAATATAACCAAAGAACAAAGATACATCAAACTCACATGAGTGACAAATTGAAATAAAAATAAAAACATTCAGGGATTAATAAACAATAGATAGATGGATTTGACAAGAAAACTAATTCTGTTCTTTTGTTAAACTACATGTCTACTGTTTGCATTTGTAAGCAAACTTAATATTTGCTAACCATGCAACTTTTCATAGTGCAACGTCAATAGAAGTTTGTTAGCATTTTATTGATAAGCAAAAAATACCTCCTTCTGTTAAGCATGATCTTTGTCTCTGTAGCTTAGTCTATCTATCCATTACAATATTAAAACTCATATAAAAATAGTAATGGACTTCAGCCTAATTCAAATATTTTTGGCTACTCTGACCAGTTTGTCTTTTGGGTATACATGTTTTTTCATTCTGTTTTCTATTGTTAACGTTATTAATGTTCAGAAGAAACATTACGGTTTACTTAAAATAGGGATACATTTCATTGGAAATGTCGTCTTTCATGATGCAATACATTGGAGGGAGCAGAGAAGGTGTTTCTTCCCAGCACAGTAGTGGAAAAACATTATGCACAACATAGTTTGTGAAAATCTGTGTGGTCTATGGAACACATTGAGAACAGCAGAGGAGTGATGTTGTATCATCACATGAAAGTGAATGTATTCATAATGTTTTTCTGTGGAAGCTAGAAATCGGCATACAGGTCAGCAGTATGACACAGAAACTTGATCTGAGGCCACAAACATGCTTACTAGAATAAACTTTCAGAAGATCTACAGCTATGCTCATGCAATCTCTGATCTGTTGATCTTTCATGCCTTTTTTGGACACCCTTCTATTCAAAAGTTGCTTGGAATGTGTCAAAATATTTTTTTAAAACATGACTTGTATGTGTAGTTAGTGTTTCGGGTTTTATATTTCTTGCACAAAGATAACTATTTAAGTCATTAGTAACGATGTATGTTTGATATGAAATATAAATGTAACACAAGAGTTTCACAAAAAAATAAAATACCCTAAAACCTAAACATAACTTAGTAACTGTAATCAACTACTTTTCAACTTATCAGCGTACCCTTTTTCTGCCACCTGCTCTGTGTTGTTTTTGTTTGTTTTTTTACCAAATGATAATAATGTTTCTAAAGACTTGGTTTGTTTTAGGCTCAATGTGGTTGCTAAAATAACCCAATAACTGTCCACTTGATACATATCTAAAGAGAGACATAGATTGAGTTATGGAAGCTAAAAAGTGACTTTTAGTTCATTAATGTTTTTTTTTTAAATATAGGAAATTGACTGTATCCTATTAATCTATTATTATTATTTGCTATAAAAAAGTAAATGATTTTATAATCAATTTTAACTAACCACAAACTTCCTATTTCTCTCTGTAGCCTGCTGAATTCAACCCAAGTTTATGTTCAGAATATTACAGGCATTCTCGACATTTCATGACATATGTGAAAACAAACTTTTGACAGAGGCTCTTAATCCGACTCATTAGCCCTTTAGTTATTAAGGCATTTTCAAAAAAACCTTTATTGGAAGACTGATTTAGGACCGAGATGTCATGGTCTGTGTTTGTTCGTGGTTAGTTTTTCCCGAGTTATTGTTTCTAGTTATTTTCTCAGTATGTCTAGATATATTTTCCTTTCGTCCCCTATTTCTACCATTTAGTTTTTAGTGCCTTCCTTTGTTTATCTAGTAGTTCTGTTTGATTAATATTAATGTTTTCTGTATTTTCCTTCTCACTTTGTTTACCTTTCCCTCTTGTTTCCTGTTGACATTTTCTCTCTGCCTCAGCTTCTCTCTTAACCACACACACCTGTAATCACTCCGCTGTCTACTTACTTCCTTTGTTCCACTTCTCATCCTCCCAGCTTATATATCTGGTTCTCCACTCACCGCTCGATCATCCCCTTTAGGTTCTGTGGAATGGTAATCATTTATATTCATGTTTTTTTCAGGTATTCATGTTTCTTTTAAAACTACAAGTGTGTGCAAATAACAAGAGCTATGAATTCTCTGGTAAGGCCTGTTTTTTCTC
>JAVLVB010000735.1:3161713-3183709 GCA_032876305.1 Orestias chungarensis
GACTCAAACACACACACACACACACACACACACACACACACACACACACACACACACACACACACACACACACACACACACACACACACACACACACACACACACACACACACACACACACACACACACACACACACACACACACACACTTATAGCAATTACCAAATAAAACTCCGGCAATAGGATCTACTGTGATTTCTAAGTTTGGAATATGCAGTAACTTTACCTGTGTAATTGCAGTAGTACTAAGACAATAAAGGTTTTACATAATAAGTAGTGTCAAGGTTAGAGCTTTACATAGTCATAGTCATACTCACCTGGCTTAATGGCCAATCATCATACGGGGAATAATACTGAACCCCAACCTACAGTAAATCCAAGGTTGGAATACAAAAAATTTCATGTTTGAGCTGGGATACATAACAGAAAGTCAACAACAGACTGAAAAAAGAGAGCTCAGCACAGTGAAACCAGAAGGAAGAACATACTTGGGAGAGGGGAACACTGGAACTCGGAAGGAGAACAACTCTGGAGGACAACAGGGGAACAAGGAGAGGCGAGGTAAGGCAATGCAATGCAATATTCCAGCGAGTGGTGGATGAAATAACCAGGCTTAAATACAGAGGAGAAGGAGGTGGAGCAGTGGAGAAGATGAATAGACAATTTGAAACAGGTGCAAATGATAATGAGGGAACCCAAGCTGAGGGAAAACACACAGAGAGAGGGAGAGTGAGAGAGAGCAGGGTACAGATAATAGACCAAAAGAGAAACAATACCAACACTAATAATAAATAAATAAATATGGAGGTACAAGATAAACAAGATGAAACTAGAAAAAATAACTAGAACAACTAATAGCACAGAACAACGCAAAAACGACACCGAAACAACACGGATCATGACAGGTAGTCTTTGGGACAGTGTCACTACCGTGGGCTCTCAAATATTGACCTGCAGGAAGTATGTGCTGAGGTAATTTTTTTTGCTTTGGAAAAGCGTGTCTTGCTTTCGTTAATGTATGTCTTTTTGTAGCAAGTTCAATTTTTTATAGTATTGTGTTGACTAACAAAGAATAATTAAGTTAGAAGTAAACACCTATCTCTCATTAGATCTATTTACAGATTTTAATTATTTCCAACTGCCCTCTGTCTCATTCTCCTACGCAATGGGTCACAAGACATGAAATTATAGATTTCATGTCTTCTAACCCACTGAAAGAAGTTAACTCTGATATGAGGCATAGTCATTGTGATATTGGTTTAATGCATTATTTATATTATGTATTATATAATATTTATCATAATATTATAACACCTCCTGTAGCATCAACTTCTACATTTACTCTTTTTGAGACCTCATTCTGAAGGGTTAGGTTATCCCTAGCTATCTCTATAGTTATGCAGCAAAAGGCCTAGGCTGCTGGAGGACAACCTGACCACGTTTCCTCAGTCTGTTTCCTTTTTCCTTTTTTTTAATGTCCTCTAGTATAGTACTGTAATGCAGATCTTCCTATAATTACATTTTGCACATTTTGCTACACAAAAAAATTGTATGGGGTTACCCTGCTTTGCATCACAAAGAGACTTAAAATCAATTTTTTATTTGAACTATTGCTGAGTTTAGAAATGAGCCACAAAGGTATAACTGCATGATGAGATTACACTTTCTGGAGCATTTAGGGAAACTGCTAAACCTTCAAAACATTATATCTAAATAAAAAGTATAAAGTCTACTTCTGCAGGATAGTTCTTGGAATGAAGTTACTAACTTATGTTTGAAAAAAAAAAATCATAATGTCTTTTTAAGGACATATTTATTCTAAAATGTTCCAGTACAACAACAGTCAACCACTTGTCTCCCAGCTACTGACAGAAATGCTAGATAAATACAACAAGCATTAAACTGTTGCTAGTGACAATTGATTCTGGATCAGGAAAAAAAATGCTGTACAGAGTTTTACTAACCTTAACTCACATGTATCTAATACATTCTGTAGAAGCTTTTGTCTAAATCTAGTTTTTTATATGGTTCACGGACTACAAAGAGCTACAGTAATATGTAAATTTTTAGGTTGTATTAAAATCCTTTACCACAAGAAACATATATTTTTACCTTATCTTGCTACTTTAACAACGTTTTCCAGAAATGAATTTTATTTAGTGACTTTTAACTGCTTTTAGTCTATTGATGATAAACATGCTTTATAATCATACAGTATAAATTAATCATCACAGTTTTTGACCTTTCTCTTTAGAACTCTTTTGCCCTGCTTCTTTTGTTTCACGGTCTTCTGAAATAGTTATGTATATATTTTCATTTTGTTGTTTAAGCATTGCACTTCTGTGTACAAACATCAACTGCCACGGGTATGTAATGCTCAAACATCACCTTCCACATATGATAATAGGCTAAGCTGCCACATGTTTTTTGACATATCTGAGGCATGTTGTAACTCTGAGTCACTATATTTACTACATATATTGTTAGCTCTACTGCTGCAGATTTTATAGAAAAGTTACCTAAGTGTTGCAGCAATAATTTTGTACCACCAATCCACAATCTGAGGGGCCGAGAATATCATTAGTGACTTTCCATACAGCTGGTTCAGTGTTATGATGAGCTCTAAAACCTGACTAAAACTCCTAAAGCGAGTCAATATTGCCTAGATGCTCGCAAATTTTCTTCTAAGGATTTTAGATAAGGAAGGAAGATTAGATGTAGGTCTGTAATGTATTAAGTTTTCTTGGTCAAGAGATGGTTTACTAAGAAATGATTTAATTACAGTCAGCCTTAATGCCAGTGGTACATATTCATTTGCTAAGGATTGATCGATCTGATCTACAACAGAGGTAGTAATTAGAAGGAACCCTTCCTAAATTATTTAAGTGGGATTTGGTCTAACAGGCAAGTTGCAGGTTTATTTGAGTCAATATTTTTGATGGCTCAGTAAGCCCAACTCAATAAAAACACAAATAAAAAATGTATATTTACAGCATTGAAATTTCATTGTCAAATAATCAGAAGATCCTTAAATATCAAATGGGATTGTGACACCATTCCATAAATAATGTAATTCATCCTACAGAAGATAGACACTAAATTATTCACTGTTCAACGCAATACATAAACATTATAGAAAAATGTGATTTACTAAAAATCTAATGTTTTTATACCACCACAAAATGTACTTTGCTTCCTACAATTTAAATCTACATATCTCTTATTCTTTATATGCCAATGTTTAACAATACACTGACAACAGCTGTATTTGTTTATGGTATTTCTTTTTGTTACATTTTGTATTATTATTAAATTATGCCCTTGTTGTCAACAACACAGTGCAAAAAATAAATTGATTAAGATATGTATTATTGCAATGCTGAAGTCTCAAGTCTGCATTAATTACAAATATGAGTTTACATTTTTATTAAGTAGAAGAACAGTACAAGAAAAACCTGCTTAAGGTCACTTTTCATGTTTTGTTCTTGGTTTCTTTAGACAGAGGTCATCACAGCATACTGTTTCCACAAAGGCATCCATCGAAGGCATCTCCTTTGGCATTGATTACAATGGCTCATTAAGGACCCATCCATAGAACAACACACTCCCTCTTACTGCCCAACACTATTCATACACACACATAACCACTTCCAACAGCCGTTATAAGGCATTTTAAGCTCAGCAAAAACGTTTTGACAAACAATTAACACTCATTAGATGAACTGATTTTGGTTTATATGTGTCCAACTCTGTACATATATTACATATAACATAAAACCCATCTAAAATATTGAAGAAGATACAAAATAAGTGGCATCGCAAAAAAAAATAAAAAAAATACTAATTACTTAATTACTAAACTAATTATCTTAACACTTAACTTCATGTTATCTGCCATTAATAATATTTCAGGGCAGATGTATTTATATATGTATTTTTATATTTAGCTAAATATCATTCTTCTTATCAAAAAGACAAGATAAAATATCAAAGTGGATTTACTAGAAAAGGCTTGATTCTTTTTCTTTTCATCAAACGAGGACTTCTTTTAAATCAATAGTGCCAGTGATGCCTGATGTGCCCTCTGGAAGAAATGCAATTGAATGGTGACTTCAATGTAACTCAAATCAATGCTATTTGTCGATGGAGGAAATTACATGTGTCGTAAAACCTGAGACCATATCCAAACAGGCATACCCTCTAAATTACATTTGTTTAAGAGGAAATTGTCTACATTTTCCAGCTTCTTGACTTTTGCAGTGATGTAGTTCAATAAAAATTAACGAATAACTCTGTAAACATTAGAGTAAGACTCGCTGCAAAGGTTTATGAGTTAAGATACATTTTGAGCACATAAAGAGACAATTTTGTTTGATCCACTGCAATAGGTCAGGTTGATTAAAGTTTTACTGAATATGACTGTAATAGGTAACTTTGGTTTGGGAGGTATGTATTATAAGTGCAATATTTTCTTACAACTAGGTTAGTTTGACATAGCTCAGAAAGAGAAATAAGAGTGGCAAAAGATGAAGCAGCGAGTGGCCTCTAATACATTAGTGGGCTGGCAGAAAGGTGCGTTACAGAACACTGTCAAGAGAAAGGTATTTTTAGTCCCTGCAGCCACGGTTGCTGCCACTTTTTCAGGAAGAATTGCAGGACTTCGGCAAATGATGGGGAAAAAGATGGAGGAGGAAGTAAAGGAACACAGGCAGTGACAGAAAAAAGAGTGCAAAAAAAACAGTGAGATTTTATTTAGGAAACCTTTAGGATAAACAGTGACATAGTCATGACCACTGCATCAATGACTTTAATACTCAAGTTGTTCCATGTTAGCTTCCTCAGTATCCCTTTCAACGGGCTGGGCAATTTAATTTAAAAAACTTGACAGTTGAAAATGATGTAAGGTAGAGCTAAAATGCAGAAAATCCTTTACAGTATAACAAAGATATGGTTAAGAAAGGCCTAAAAGGCCACTGTTTATAATAGTGTGTGATAGCACACTGAAGATTTGGTTACTTGTGAGATATTACAAAAGGAGATAGTTCTGAGCACCAAACAGGGCATTTGTTATTAGTCCAAGCTAAACATAGAACGAAAGGGAATATATACATACATAGACCAAAATCAATACTCAAATAAAAACAAGCAAACAAAAAAAAACAGTGCCCAATAACTAGCTACAAGTTGCTCCTGAAGCATCCAAAGGGAATATGCGAAAAGCCAATTAATTATACCTCTGGATATATAATTAGTGGAGAGAAGAACAAAGACAGCAATGTATGCAGCACAAAAAAACAAATAAATAAAAACATGAGGCAAACTTCATGTTATTAATAAACAGATCGGCACTGTTGAAGTATTGTGATCTCTATAGTGTGTGAGTGCTCGTAAGCAGGCAGAATTTGTGATGTAGGTCTTACATAAATTATGCTAAGCCATGGGTACAGAGGGCCACAGCCAACCCCCTCCAGGGGCCGAGAGGGAATAGAGGGAGCACAAGGTCCAGGACACCGCGGCCATGAAAGAGCAGAGAGATCAGACAGCCCACCACGGGAACAACACGCACCCAACAAGAGGATCGCAGAGGGGTTCCGAGGCAGAGCCCGCAAGGTACCAGGAGCAGCACCCTACATGTCCTGCCAGACCCTGGTTGCCCAAGCACGGGCCAGGATTGCGACCCAGGGCCCAAACACTTGAGTGTCCCAAGCAGAGAGACCGCCCTACACCCGAGAGGGACAGGCAACCCCAGACAGCCAACCGGGGTGGAGAGATACAGGCCCCCCCTGCCCCCAGCACTGCACCCCAGGTGAGTGCAGCGGCGAGCGGTGAGGAAGGTTGAGGAGGGGCAGGGCACGACCCCTCCCACATGGGAATAGCATGGGAAAGCCAGAGAACAGCCAGGCCCACTCACTCACTGAGTCACTGACTCACTGACTCATTCACTCACTCATTCACTCACTCACACTCACTCACTCACACAGTCACTCACGTAGTCACTCAACGTAGGGATGGGGGGTTGTTGATTGGGAGGAGGGGGAGCCTCTGGTGCAGCACAGTGAGACCTGGATGGGTGTTGTTGGGAGGAATGTCCTTACCCCATCTGGAGAATCCAGCCAGACCTAGCAGGACCAAATGTATTGTGAGGGCTCCTGGTGTCTCCATCTGCGGCTTCCACTCCCACTTTAAGCAAAGCTGAATGAAGCTGTGGCTGCAAGGTATTAGGTTCCAATTATATTAGCAATGCTCAAACCTAATGGTGAGGACCAGCAGTGAGGGATGCTACCAAGAAGTCCTCTCAGGTATTTTTGAAAAATACCAGTAGCAGTCAATAGTTACTGAGATTTTGAACAGAATACGGATGTGGTTGTTGTGGTCGAAACCCAGTGAGTATGGTGGGTAGAGTGTGCTGCTGTCCTTGACTCAGGATTTCAGGGGTTAGTGGGAGGAATGTCCTAGTCCTACCAGCTCATTCAGCTTCTAGTAAGAAGGCAAGTTTAAAAGTTCCTCAGTCAATCAAGAGTTTTTTTTTAAGACACTGGATGTTGTGGGGCTTTGCCTGTTGATGCAACTTGTGATCATCATATGGAGGTCACAAAGGGTGCAATCCCCTGGATTAATAGACAGGGGTGGTGTTTACCCTATTTCAAAAGGGAGATTGTGTTCGAGCTTCTAAAATATCACATTCCTAAGCCTCAATGGTAAGTTCTATTCATGCGAGGTAGGACCACCAGATAGATTCAGGTATAAGGATTAAAGTGTGGTGTTTGTCTTGATCAAGGAACACTGGACAAACACTACATCCTCATCTTTGTACTGGAATTCAACTTGAGCAGTTTGCAGTAAAGTTGAAAGTGGCCTGGATGAAGTGAATTCAAGAATGTGATCATACCTTTGCCATTAAAGGGTAGAGTACCTTCTCCAAGTTCCTGTCTCCAGTCTAGTATTTTATGTGGTTCCCAAAAATGTGGTAGGTGGAGCGGAGTCGAAGGTTGGGAGCCAGATTTGTGCTGTGTCTGCAGTGGTGTCGATGTTGTGCTGGTCTGTCAAGGACAAAGCTCTCTAATTCCTTGCTTATCCACATTTCTACTATATGGTCACAAACTTTGAGTAGTGACCAAAATAATGAGGCCGTTAATACAATAGGCAGAAATTTGTTTTCTTAACATGGTTTTTGGGCTCTCCCTTAAAAATACGGCAAGAAGCTTTGTTAACTGAAAGATGTTCATAGTAGAGCTGCTGTTACTCCTCATCAAGCTAGTTAAACTGGCTTTGGCATCTGGTTAGGATGCCTCCTTCCACAGCCCATTGGTAGGAAAACCAGAGAAAGACCCTAGACATACCAGGAGATGTTTATTGGCTAGGGACACATTGAGATTCCCCTGGACCAACTGGCCCAAGGGCTTGAGAGAGGCAAGTCGATGCTTGCCAACTGAACTTTTGTTAAAAACATTAAAACAGGTATTAAAGGAAACAATGGCAACATAAAATATAAATTGTGGAAACTATGTATATCTAAAATATAAGGAAACTGTAACCCTTGAGACGGCGGCACCCCAGCCCCAATCTGCGCCTCCAGATGACGTCCTCCTGGAGCTCTCTGAGATACCGCCTCCACTAAAAGGCAGGAAATATGACCCGCCCTGATCAAGATCATCCTCCCCATCTCTTCGCTTCTGGATTTTACTGAAGACATGAAGGAGCTGGTTAGTGTTGCCACCAGGATGACCCCATGCCCTAGTCCTCTCCTATCCCGTCTTCCTGCAACTCCTCCCCCACCAGAAACTCCTTATGTCAACTCCATTTCCAGTGTACAGAGAGTTCTGTGAATGAGTCATTTGAAACAACTGCTAGATGAATGATATGCATCGGGTCCAGCCAGCAGTACTGCATGTACCCATGGCTCATTCCAGGATAAGCCGGGGCCCGATGTGGAAGTACCTTCCTTCATCCCTGTAGTAATACGTAACAGAAAACGATTAGTCAGCCATCAAAACAGTCCAAAACAGTCTGTAGGCATCTCAAATCTTGTGTTCACTAATCGTCAGCCACAGTCAGCAAATTACAGTAACACGCTGAAACTCGCAGTACTAAATATCAGATCTTTGGCAGGGAAAACCTTTCTGATTAATGATTTGCTATCATCTCATAACTTTGATTTTATGTTTTTAACCGAGACATGGCTCGATAAAAACACAGCTGATACAGTCCTGAATGAAGCTAGTCTACCTCACTTCAATTTTTTTATCTGAAACACGTCAAAACCAGAGGGGTGGGGGGGTTTGTCCCATATTCAGGGACAATATACCCATCCATAAATTAGAATTTGGGGGTTTTTCATCATTTGAGTATGTATCATTCAAAATGGATACAAAATAATCTTCCATTCTTTGTATTACCATCTACAAACCTCCAATGAACTGTTTTATTGATGATTTTACAGAACTACTTTCAATTGTATGCACTAATTTTGACTGTTTGGTCATAGCAGGGGACCTGAATGTGCACATGGATGCAGCCCAAGGTAAACAATGTAAAGAACTCACTGCTGGCCTTGAGATGTTTGATCTAACTCAGCATGTGAACAAGCCTACACACAACAGAGGACACACTCTAGATGTGCTTATCTCAGGTGTTGTGGAGGTCGCTTTGTCTGATCATTTTTGTGTTTTCTTTGACCTTTCTGTTACACCCAAGCCAACAGCTGGCCCTACAGTTACTCAAGGAAGACTTATTGATGACAACACAGGGATTCAGTTTTTGAAAATAAATAGGTTTGAAAATGCTCCGTGTTCTAAAGTTGATGATATGTTAAACTCTTACACATCAAGTGTCTTGAATGTTATGGATGCCATTGCTCCTGTCAAGGTTAAAATGGTTAAAAGTACACAAAAGGCACCTCAGGTAGTGGCCTCCTGCTGATGCCCAGAGTCAGGACCAAACAAGGGGAGGCTTCATTCCAGTTTTATGCTCCTAAAATCTCAAACAGTCTTCCTGAAGAGGTGAGACAGGTTTCAACTCTGCTGTTGTTTAAATCCAGGCTGAAAACACCCTTATTTAACTGTGCATATAGCAACTGAGAATATTATCACTATTATTATTGTTTTATTTTAATTTTAATTTTATTTCTTTTAAATTTAAAGCTGATTTTATTGTTTCATTTTCTGATCTTTTTTCCTAAGTAAAGCACTTTGAATTGTCTTGTACACGAAAATGTGGTATACAAATAAACTTGCCTTGCCTTGCCTTGCCTAGAGGAGGTAGTGAAGGGCCATGTTGATCGCATTATCTACAGACCTGTTGGTTCAGTAGGCAAGCTGTAGCGGGTCCAAGGGGGGGGGTTTGGTGATTTTTTTTAATGTTTTTTTTTAAAGTGTTTTCATACTGTATACAGAAAAACAAATTGAAGCTTAATGAATTAATCATTGTCTTTGCAGAGCAATGCAAAATTTCTTACATAAACAGTCAGGTATGCGTTTAAAAAGTAGGTAGTTATTGTGTATACCAATGTGATCATGTTATTTCCATTACATCCTTCCCTATTGAAGTGGCAAAAAGATTGAATAGAAAGGAAAATAATTAGTTTTGATGTATTCAATTGTTAATTTGTGTAATTTAACAGCTACCAGTGATACAAAAAAGTGTTTAATTCTAGACTACTTGATACATGGTCTTTGAAAAATAAACATTGATCTCTTTTGCTAAAAAAATACAAGTTTACACTGTTTTGAGAAAGTCTTAATATTTAATAAGATTCTGATTCTGAATACAAAATCAGTTTTGTAATTTTTCTCTGTTAAAACTCCCCTGTTTGTGTGTACACGTGTATTTGTGTATATGTATAGTGGAACGTTGAAAATAACATTGAATTGTAATAAACTTACACTGGTATTTATTTTGAGAACCCACACTGGTTAATTCTGCTTTTTGCCTAGAGGAAACACTTGACATTATACCCAATCAACAGAAGAAACGAGCATGGAAAAAATTAGCAGCTTATTTGCTCAGCAGCTTTAGTAGGCTGGAGGAGAATTGAAAATGCATGGCAAAAACACATAATGAACAGGAAGGTATTTGATAATTTACATGCGATAAAAATTTTTTGAATAAGTTGTGGTAGCTGCCTACACATCAGACAAAGTTTGTATGTCTTTTATTAAAATTACTGGAAGTTGCTGTCATATTTCCTAATTTGATTGTAGGACATTTCAAATAGTTTCAACAATACTTTCCTCCACATGTGATTTTCTTCTCTGCAGTGCCTTAACACAGCGACACTATTTAGATTCAAAATGTAACCATTTGAAAGTGCCGGAGGAACTCAAACATAAGGTGAGTATAGTAAATTGTATTTCCAAACTGCGAGCTACCATACCTAATTTTAGATATATGTTATGGCATTTTAACAACTATAATGTATTCATATTTAAATACAAGTATTGGATTGACAATCTAGACAAATCCAAATGAGTACGTAGTATATAATCTTTATGTTTCCATTTCCTTTGTGATGTAACAAAGCCCACTAACTTTATCCACAATTACAAGAAAGTGCATCTTCCACCTCTTGAGCATATCTGCCTAATTATTGGCTTAATTAAAAGCAGTTGAGGGACATTAAAATGGGTCATGTATGTCCCTATTCAATCAAAGATACTCTGCATAGGTGCCATTGAGAATTGCAGAATAGTGATGTGGTGCTTAAAAAGGCAAAAACTGTAAAAAAAAAAAAATTACTTGAATTGTTGGCTGTTTGCTAGAACCCAAACATACTCATTTTATGTAACAAATTGTGAATATAGGCTGATAGTATACTTTCAGTGAATATACTGTATTTGTACAATAGTGTTTTGCCGGTGTCAGAGGCCATGACACTATATTGAGAAATGTTAGTGGGAGATCAATGAAAGTATTCAAAGTCAGATTACGTGTCAAGCTACTGGAGACAACCAAAGGTCTAATGGGAGGGAAGAAATCAAAATAACTTTTCTCCATCTGAAGCGCGACAAGTCACTTTGTTTTTATCTGTTCAATGTCGTTGCCTGAGCCTCTCATTGGCTAATCAATGAAACCCAAGAGGGCTGATCAGGCACCAAGGAATGTCAGCAAAAAGCCTTTGATCCGCTGACCTTCATCTGCTGTGCTCCAGCAAAGAAAAAAAAAGAGGGTGATCCATGTTTGCATGCTGTTAATGGGCCTCCGAGGGCCTTGTTGAAAGTCCTTTGGTGTCAGGAGGGTCAGTTCTGTGAGCATGGAGCTTAGCCTTAAAAACCACCATAAATTTGTTTCTACTACATTTCTAAAAGATGATAAACTATCAGATATAAGACAGTGAATATGAACGCTTCTTACTACGTACATGATTAATTGATTTCTTACTTGATACATTAAAATAGTGATTATGGAAAAACAATTGTAGGATAAGCTGAACATAGAAGCACCTGAATCCTTTCAGCAAGCTGAGACTCTTCATCAAAATCTGCACATGCTTGGATAGAAATACACAGCTCCTGTAATAATTTTAAAAAGCTTTACAAAAATAAAAAAACTATTAGGAACATCATTAGCAACAACAAGTTTGTTTTCTTGTGTCCTTATCTTTGAATATGTGTAATGTCATTCTGGCTGGGACAGAGAAACTGATTTGCTGTTTTTTTTGAGACATCCATTTATCTTAATCTAAGTTGACCTAAATCCCTGACATCTCCTGCTGTGCAGTCTTTCTCTTTATAACGTAATCTCACATTCTATTCTCCCATGCAGCATCCTTCTACTAACCACAATTGATGACTCTAACCTTTCAACAGTCTACAATGTGAATTCATAGCAAAACAACCTCCATGTTGTCCATGGACAAGCACTCTGGTGATATTGCTTCATAAAAATGAGGAGGGAGCAAGGAAACATATGTTTCCACATGCATGTTACTTGAGAATAATATATATATATATATATATATATATATATATATATATATATATATATATATATGAAAAACACTAAAAACTAAAATAATGAATTTAGTAGTCAAATTTAATAATTTGCAGATGAGTGTTATGCCTAAATTGCAATGGTCTGTGTTTTGGTTTCTGTTTGGTTTGTTGTAGTTTATTTTCTTGATTGTTTTCTTTGGTCCTGTTTTCCCCTCCAGTTTCCCTGGTCTCGTTCTAGCTGTCTCTCCCTCTCTCTCTCTCTCTTTCTCTCTCTCTCTCTCTCTCTCTCTCTCTCTCTCTCTCTTTCTCTGTGTGTGTTTTCCCTCAGCCTGAGTCCCATTATGAATTCCACCTGTTTCCAATTATCTATTCATTTTCTCCACTGCTCCACCTCCTGCTCCTCCGTATTTAAGCCTGGTTCCCTCCTTCACTAACTGCTGGATTGTACACTGTCTTACCTCTCGTCGTTCCCCTGTTCTCCTACCGCGTTCCGGTTCTCCTCCCTTCCTAGTAAGTTCCCCATTCTGCTTCCCTGGTTCTCTGTGCTGGTCTCTCTTCCTTTTGTGTCCTTTGTGCTCCTCCATTTGTTTATTTATCGGTTGTTTGTTTTTTCGTTGCCTTTAATATTTCTCGCGTCACTCACAGTTTTTTATGTTTTGGTTTGTTCTTTGTTTTTCATTCCAGCTACAATCCCACATTTTCCTAGATTTATTTTCCGCCTCAGTCCATTCTATTTCTTAATAAAATATTTTCAAAGTCTTGGTCCTTTCCTGAGAGGAAGAATACGGTCCTCGCAGATTGCCCCTCTAGTTGACCCATTAATATCAAATCAATCAAATCAAAAATACTTTATTTATCCCAAAATGGAAATTAAACATAATTTAAACATTTAAAAAAGGCTGGTTTAACCATGCTACACGAAAGAGTTTAACTTTGCCTGAAAGTCTCACCTGCATTAATTTGAATGGAAAGTTTAGGACAAACTGAATAAAGGCCATTTTTTTATACAGAAAAAAGGATCCCAAATAGAACCTTGGGCCACGCCTATCGACCAACAGAAGGGGAAATATATTTGCAGATTCTAACTGACTTTGATTTATATGATATATATGATTCTATCAATTTTATTGCATGATGAGCAATTTAATTTAGGTAGTTTGGTCAATACTATTTTATGATTTTCAGTGTCAAAAGCATTTTGTGATTGAAGAAAAGGAAATGGAAAGAGAAGCACTCAATTTAAAGCTATGCTAACTAAGCTAGGGAGTCCTTACTATACCAAGAAAAAAATTCGTAAAAAATGAAGATTTCCTAAATTGGAAAGTGGAGCAGCATAACATGTTAATTTAAATGTGCTGTTGTGTTAGAACAACTTGTAAAAGTCAGACATTAGATTAGTTCAAGAGAGTCTGAATGCCAATAGTTCCACAGTGCAACAACAGGATGTGACCTCAATACGAACCACCATCAGCCACAGTGATACATATTATTCAAAAGAGAGACACTGACATGAAGTTGTAACATATCTTAACCCTCTGGAGTCCATTGACGTGCCAGCGCATCAAAATTACATTGCCTACTAAACATGGCGTAGCAGCAAAATGCAGCGTTGATGAGTCGCTGTTTCAACTTGTGTAGAAAGTGGGGACCTCAAACTATATATCAGTTTTTAAATTGTGTTGATACGCCATGTAAAACCAGAGTTCTGATAAAGTATTTACATACTTTTTTATAAATATTTTTGTGAAGCTCGGTGTGTGTTCGGTGTGTGTGTGCGCCTCATAGACAACGTAAATATGAGCTTCTCACACAGACGACAAAACAATAAATGAAAAAAAGACAAACAACAACCTTTGGCCTATTGGTGGGAAAATGCACAATGTTAATCAATCAAAAGTCATAATTGCAAACCGCTGCATTTGGTTGCTAAGGGAAAAGGGAAATTTGTGGGATTGACGGCGGGCGACACAGAGATAGGAGCAATAGTAAGTTTTGAGATTTCTGTGATATTTAGTGTATTTTGAGTGTTTAGTTAGTGTGTAGTCGTCTAGTTTAGTGTCTTGGGTTAGAGTTTGGTTGGTTTTGTGAGATAAACAATGATGCGATCGATAAATGTGGCATGAGCAGTGGCACTCTTCTCGATCTGGGGGCGCGAATTGGTCCCAGACGATTTATGTTTTTTATTGGAGGAGGAGAGAGAGAGAGAGGAGGAGCGAGAGAAGCCTTGGATGAGAGAATCCATGGATGAGAGAAGCCTTGGATGAGAGAATCCATGGATGAGAGAAGCCTTGGATGAGAGAATCCAAGACAGCAACGGCGGGGCACGCCCACCAGATCACCATCTCTGCTGGCTCAGGCAGCATAGCCAAGAATAAACTCTGAGACATTGGCTGCATTTTATGTAGATAGTGTTAAATTACTTTGTAGTGTGATAAGAGTGTGCATAGGTTTTGAAATTTACAATTTCTATTTGCATTTCTTTTAAAATCGGTTGGATAAACATATTTGTGAGAGATTACATTGTTTTGTAAATAGCTGTACAAAAAATGCCTGAGGTAATATCTGCATTTTATGCAAAAAAACAAAAACAAAACTCCTAAATAACTTTGTTCTGTGAAACATTTTATGTTGCTTTTGCAATTTATAATTTATTAAAATGGTTTCTTAAACATATCTGTGGTTTTCACAGTAAAAAATATGACTTTAATATCTCTTTTTAAATAAAAGGACAACTAGTTTATCCAAGAATATTAATGGTGTTTATAAAGTAGCTACGTTATATTCTTGGCTGGTTATTTAAGGCACACGGAGAGCAGCAAATGCTGTACTTTAATGTTGATATAATAGAGACATATAAGTTTCAGGGACATAAAATAAACATTTCAATTGTTTTAGGTGAGGATATAGCTATGTGAAACTTAATTATCTGTTAAGTTTGTCATATACATCATTTAATAGTAATATTGCCTTGACATTTTGAGAGTTGTACTTTACAGTGCACTAACAGCCAGCTCCCATTGCCAGCTGTCAGTTTGCGGGGTGCTCCAGGTTCATTATGTCTGTAGAGAATCCCTGACTCCCGGCTCATACTACCACTGACTTTCCCTAATGAGTGGAAGTTAAATAGAAATATAAGTCACTCACTTGATACCCAATGGGTAATGTTATTCCTATTGAGTTTTTTTATTTTTTTTATTATTATTTGCAACGACCATTTGACAATTTAGTTGAGAATAAAGTTAAGCCTCCAAAGGTAGTTAGCTTTATTTGTCTATCATGTTTTACCTGAGAGCTGGAGTATATTTAAAAATAATAATATGCGTACTTTTAGTTCTTGTAAAAATGTGCAATACACTTTAAACATTTTATGATTAAACCAAAAGATTTGTTTTGTTAAGGAACAAACCATAAATAACAAGGCATTAGTATTTTTAGGCATTTGGTGTATGCTACATGCTGAGAAACCTTTCTGGTTTGCTAAATTTGTTTTCAGAGACTTTACTTCTTATTTTTTTCAGATGTGCTGGGACAATACTGCTGAAGATGTAGCTGCCGGAGAAGGCCAAAAAAGATTGTTTAAAAAATAAAAACAAAGCAATATTTGTACGTGTCTAACAAAGAAGATCATGTTTAACTGCACCAGTTAATAAATATACATTCCCTAATATATACTTGTGTGACTTAGAGAAAGGTTTGTGTGTTTGTTTTCTTTTTAACTATGTACACCTTTTTGTGTGATGGATTTTTTTAATTTTTTTAACTGTTTTTATCCCTGTAAAGCACTTCATGTTGCTATAAGGCAGGAAAAGCGCTTTATAAATAAAATTTGATTTGATTTGATTTGATATACTTGAATGGCATATGCCTGGACTGTTCTTAAAACTTTATTAGAGGAAACAAATTTTATGGCATTATTGTTGCATCTGCTGAAGGAAGATAAGAAGTTTGGATGGAGGGCTGCAACTGAGACTTACAGCTCGTCTTTTCTGGTCTTTTTTTCCGGTGGAACATTATGCAGGGTGATCTGGAGAGGGCTTTGGGTAGCTTGGCTGCACCATTGTCCAACAATATGTCTTACTGTCATGATGTTGTTAAGCCTCTTGATCCACATATACCAGGAAACTCAGGGGGCAGGGAATCAGATTTATGACGTTTATTTAAAAGAGAATGTGGATAGTGAACTGAAGACTGGAAAGTCTTATGAATACAACTCTAATTTTTACGACTAAGAACTCTTCCTTTCTCTGTAGACACAAATTCAACTTTGTGGGTACGAGTAAACAATTGTTACGATGACGTCACAGAGCGGAGTAATCGATCCGCAATCTTATCAAACACAGCCACTCCAAATTTAAAGATGGCAAAAGACAGTGGACCGGGTGGAGCAACAGCCTAAGGTGAAGCATAACTGGTAAGATATATATATATCTCTATATAAACAAGTTGTTGCTCCACCTGGCCCCACTGTCTTTCTACATCTTTAAATTTGGAGGGGGCTGTGTTTGATGTGATCGCGTATTATGAACTTTATAGACATAGAAATACGAATATGACTTTTAAAGTTGTGCATACACCTTTTTGACAGTGACCTTACTACACACTCTCCTGTGATGTGTGCTGTGTAAGTTTGGTCAGGGAGGCTGTAACATCATCATTTGATGAAAGCTATCACCTTCTAGTCCTGAAAAATAATGTTGGCTTGGTGATTCCATCACAAGGCAGACCGGAGGTGCTGAGAGAACGGCAACAAACTCCAACAGACGTCAACAATCACCTACATTCGGGAGTATCATGTCTACATGTATGACGTTTGCAGAAAAAATCCCGCGAAAATCAGTTTTGTATTCAGAAAGTTATGATTTATTAAATGTGGTACCACGGCATTTTCCTGCCAGACAGATAAGGCTGGGTGAAGCGGGTCGACTGGTTCAAGATGGCGGCCACTCGCCAGTTGATGAGTCGTCTATTCTTTATAATCACTTTCAGGTCAAACTCTGCGTTGGTACATTCCCCTTCTGGTAGCTTTTGCCATTTGTAAATTTGTTTCGGGGCTTGTAAATTTGTATTCCAAAATTTGTTTTTGTTTTTTCGAAATTTAAATTTGTTTCACGCCATGGTAATGTGTTTTATTAAATGCAAAAATGTTTTCCTAAATGTAAATTTGTTTTTTGAAAATGTACATTTGTTTTCGAAAATGTACATTTGTCTCAGCCTTTGTCAAACTGTTTTAGATTTTGTAAGTGGTTTGCACCTCTCGGCCTCCGTATGAGTGAGTTGGAAGTCTGTGATATACACCTGTCTCAAGTGTGTTATTAAAGGTGTGTTGCTCTACTGTTCAGCTTGATGTCTCTTCGCTGAGTTAACCTAAAAGAGATTTCAATATCTTATATCCAATTTGGCCAATACATTGCGCTGTAACTATAGACATAAATATGTATATTATACGTATTTATGACTCACTGTCTTCCTCCCAATGCTAACATTGATAGAGTTAAATCCATATCTTCTGGGTCAGGTTTCCCCCACTGGGACCTACGTCTTCCGGTTTGTTAATGTTGTTTAGTTGTTGTTAATGCTGTTGGGTTTTGCACTTCAGGGCCACTGTAGAACATTGTCGACATCACTAAAAGCCCCTTCCACCCTATCCCTTCTAATGGATGAGTGTGACAAAACCATGAAATCATTGAATACGCCGTGTGGGTGGCGTTGCTCGTGCTCCGGCGGTCGCAAGGCCTGAGCGGCGTTGATTTGCAAGGGCCATCCAGCGCTGCTGCAGCTTTAAATTATTTGTATTATTGTTATTATTTTCAATTATAATAACCAAAACCTAACTTGGAACTTTGCTATAGTTAGGAAAAGTGTGACTGCAAGTAATTTTGCTATGATTCTGTTCAGAATAAAATCATGGATTTCTAATGCAAGCAACAGTCAATTTAAAAAATGCAGTAATGTTAAATAGTTATTGGCCTGGCAGGACCAGCAGCAGACTTGTTCCAGTTGGCTTGGTACGCTAATATAACTACTTGCAGTTCAAGTTCTTTTTTCTTACCTACTAAGTGTCAAATGCAGTTCGTGCTGCATTCAAATGAAAAAACAGTGCCCCTTAAGATGAAAGAAAGAGAAAACTACAGGGAGACACTTTTTTTCCCAAGCTATGCAGCTTATCGAAAGTCATTTAGCATTTAGCTGAATTTATGCGCATTTCAGAGAACTTTGTTTTTTTCTCTTCAAAACATAGTTTATTGTCTGGTTACATCAAGTTTGAGTTCATCTAAATTTTGTGGGTGTGCATGAAATGGAGAACATATTGGAGCACTATTATTGGTTTTCTTGAACTAGCAAAGACAGATTTTCAACAATTGACGTGCCACAACAAAGTGAAGGAACTTGTCACAAGAGCAGAAAAAAACACCAAAAAAAAAAGACTTTAATTCATAAGAAAATTGCATTATTGTTGTTGTTTTTTTTTGTTGCTAAATTTACTAATTAACCTCATGAAGTCACAACTACATGCTTTTTAATAGCAGTCTCCGTCAAAGACTTAATCTTGTCTTGGTTTTTACTCTGCCCTATAAAACCACTTCCTTAAATAGATATTGTCAGAGAATGTGCAGGGTACAGGAATAAGCTGATTTCCCTTACTTGCAACAATCCCTTGATATTGTACAAATAATGTTATTTGGTTTCTGGCCTCAGTTTTAACAAATCTCTTCATATTTGTTTTCATGTTAAAGTAATAACAATCAAATCATTCATTACACAATTGAACATTTTTTTGGACATTTGTACATTAGGTTTTAATAATGAAATACTCAAAAAGAATAAAAGATAAATATTTGTAAGCAAAACTAACTAAATACATAAAACAATCTTAACTATTTAATTCAAATCAGTAGATCCAGACAAACGTTTTGATCATAGTAATTCTCACCCTAAAAAAATAAAAATAAAAATACAGGTCACATTATATTTATAGATAAATAGGCCATTGCAGTGTGTTGTTGGTTGATTCCAGTCTAAGTTTATTCTTATTTAAAGCTTTTTTGTGCATTCATCAGCCGGTCAAAAGGATATTTTTATTTGAGCAAAACATCTCTTATCTAAGTTAAATTAAATTAAAGTAACACATTTTCACTTCCTTAAGATGCAATAAAAGAATAAAAAACAACTTTAAAACAAATCAGTTTAATCATTTTGAATATAGCCACAGTCAACAAAACTAAAAGGTACCATAAACACACAATTTTTAAAGACACCGTGGATGATCTTAGCACCACAGCATAAACATGAAGTTTCCCTTCCTTAATCTGTGACAAATTTGTAGAAAGGGGAAGAAAGAGCAATATAATTTTATTATATGGATGTGTGGGGGGAAACATATTTTCTTCTGCTGATCAACAATATAAATCACTAAGGAGTGACGATCACTCTTTTGATCACTGATACTTCTCACATGCAGGGTTACCGTAGTGTGTTATAAGCCTGGATGCCTGTCGAAGCTCAGTCTACTGCAAGGAATTCTAATGCCCTGTAAGTGAACTTAATCCTTGAACTAAATAGCCGCTATGACTAGCCCATCCACAAAAAATCATGGTATAATAAATGGTTTACAAACCCAAATGCAACTAAAATAACAATTATGACAAGAATACAATTAAAATACAAAAGACAATTTAAAAACAAAGCCGTCAGACAAAAAAAAATAAACAAAAAAAAACAAAAAAAGAAAATTTAAAACGGCAGTAAAAGTAAGGTATGTCAACATTGCTTAAAAGCCTTAAAAATCTGTTAACTCATAGTTAACACACACACAAACAGTTATATTTTTTAATTAACATTGTAAAATAAAAAAGGAAGGTTAGACTTACACTAAATGAACACACACTTAATTATTCACTATTTTTTTAAATACTACACATTTTGCCAATCAGTGTTTGTTTTAAGTATTTAAGGTGCATGTTTTGTGTTTGAACCTACAAAATTTGGCCAAATAAATGATAAAATATTAATAAAACAAGGTCAACTGTGCATAGGCCTCATGAGGTACAGCAAACAATGAAAAATAAAAATCTACAGCGAAAACCATGGCAGTTGCCACCAAAGCACTTAAGAAAAAGCACAGAATGTGCCAACTTTGAAAATAACTATCATTCTGCCTTGATGGAAGATGTCCAAAAGCAGAAGCACTCAGCCATTACCCAATAAGGAGGGAAAAGAATGTATCAGATGGGTCAAAATACCACCTTGAGGGGGACCTAGGTAATTTGGTGGCTGTGTGTCTTTAACCAGTTTTTAACAAATGGCTTGTTTTATTGTTTCTACTCCATAAGTCTCAATATAATTCTAACTGCATTCACAAGTATGAAAAGGGTAACCCTAAAAATATATCTTTTGAATATTATGTATTTGCAAATTATTAAAAACAACAATATTAAATGATCTGTGTATAAAACCATATTTAAAAAAATATATATCTTTAACGAACCATTTTCACAACTTAGAATAAAAATATAAAGCGTAAATTTCAAAACCAACATACAATCTTTCAGTAATTTATGACTTTTTTTGCATAAAATGCAAGCATTACCTCAGGCATTTTTTGTACAGCTATTTACAAAACAATGTAATGTTTCACAAATATGTTTAACAAACCAATTTTAAAACTTAGGATGCAAATCGAAATCTTAAATTTCAAAACCTACCTACACTCTTATCAAACAACAAAGTAATTTAACACTATCTACATAAAATGCAGGAAATGCCTCAAAGTTTATGCTTGGCTCTGCTACCTGCGCCTGCTGAGATCACAACCTGGTGGGCGTGCCCCGGCGACGCCGTCCCGTCCTCTGGGCGGATCTCCGACTCGTCCAAGGCTTCTCTCGCTCCTCCTCTCTCCTTATCCAATAAAAACTACGGATCGTCCCCTTAGTTGTAAAAGTCCTCGCTTTCTGGCTCCAATTTGCGTTTTCCTCAGCTGCCTCCAGCTCGAACAATTAGCTCCTCTACCTGCTCCACATTCATCAATCGCCTCATTATCTTGTCTTACAAAACCAACCAAACTCTAACCCAATACATTAAAATAGGCCACTACACACTAACCACTGAAATCTCAAAACTTACTATCGCTCCTACCTCTGTATCACCCGCTGCCAATCCCACTTGTCCCGTAGCAACCAAATACCACAGTTTGCGATAAGGATTTTTTTATTTTTTTTTTATACTTTCTATTTTTTCTCCCCTCCAGGAGGTCTTTTGTGGGCTCTAGTGTCCCTTTTTGTAAGTAAGTTGACAGGAAAGGGGGAAGGAGAGGGGGGAAGACATGCGGCAAATGTTGTTTTTTTTTTTTTCATTTATTGTTTTTTCACTTGTGTGAAAAGCTAATTTTTATGGTGTTTATGAGACGCACACACACACACAGAACATGACGAAAATATTCAGAAAAAGTATGGTGTAAATACTCCATCAGAACTATGTATTTACATGGCCTATCAACACAGTTTAAAAACTGATATTTAGTTTGACGTCCCCACTTTCTATAAAAGTAAACAGTAAACAACATAATTGTAGATAAATAATGATAATTTCTTGGCAAAAAAATAAAAACATGGTATAAGTCAAAGCTGTTATTTGTGCCACCTCTTTAAATTATGGAGAAAAAAGAGGTGCTATACAAACCAATCTTAATCATTTAAAGAAGAAAATTGAATATGCTAATATATACTTTTCCAAACAATATAATGTCTCCCTTGTGTCATGGTCTGTTTGTTTATTCATTGTTGGTATTTCCTTAGTTATTGTTTCTAGATATTTTTTATTATTATTATTTATTAATAATTTATAAGTTCCATAAAGCTGGAAATAACCAAATCTACATTCAAGCATTCTGTGATTTCAAGTAAGCAGGCAAACATAACTTTTTGCTGTTGGGGGGGAATCCATTTTATAAGCGAACCATACGTTGACATCCATTTTTATAAACGGACTGAGCTCGGACTAACTCCACTTTAATTCCCCAAGGGGTAAGCCCACTTTACCACTTTAGGACATCAGAGTCACAGCTAGGAAT